>PVIY010004828.1:0-99151 GCA_004026745.1 Myrmecophaga tridactyla | reverse complement strand
TAAAAGTGATCACGGCGATGAATACACAACTATGTGATAATATTGTGAGCCACTGATTGTATACTTTTGATGGACTGTATGGTACGTGAAGTTATCGCAATAAAAATGTATTTAAAAAATATATATATACATAGTATTTTATGTTTTAAAGAGAGAGAGAGGCCAGGGGGGAAGGGGCATTTGGACCAAGCTGAACTTGGTCCCCCTCCACCTTTGAGTTTGACTCCCCTTTGGGACATTGGTCAGAGAGCACTCCAGAGCTGACCCCGAGAGAGCTTCCTTTGAGGCCAAGATGCCCCTCAGGATGGGGAGATGGGGTCAGGCCAGGTGAGGCCTCTTCCTGCGCTCCCGCCCCGGCCCCTCCTTCACAGAATGGAAGCCGCTCCTGGAGAACGGGAGGAGAGCAGGCCGGTTGGGGCTGGGTTGCTGCCATGGGCATCGGGCAGGCCTGCGGTGGGGGGGTGCACTCACCTAGGAGTTACCCTCTGCCCCCACCCCCCACGGAGGGCCCTGGCTTGGAATTCAAAGGGATTCCTGAGTGGGCGCCCTGGAACATGGCTCCTTGCTGTGACCTTGGCCTACTCCTGCAGTGGTAGGGGCTCCCAACGCACTGTCTCGGCAGCCCACCTAGGGCAGACAGGCCCCTTCAGGCCAGCCTGGGAAAGACACAGGACTGGTATTCCAACCCCAGCACAAGCACTAATTAACTTCACGGCCTGGGGCAAGTCGCTTCACCTCTTGGCCTGTTTCCTCCCCTGCACAGCGGTGATAACAATCCCGCCAGTGTGGCCTGGATGAGATAACTAGTTTCTAAGGCCCTGTGGAAAGCTCCGACTGCCCCGCTGTGTTTATACCGTTGTGAAGCGCTGTCATTACCGAGGGGTCCGCCTGGGGAGGGCCCCTCCTTGTCTGACCTGAAATGTCACTCCAGAACAGGATGCTGGGTCCTGTCTTTTCCTGAGGGCAGCCCAGGGGCTGGGTAGGGCCTGTTACTAAAGGAGAGAACTGAGCACTCAGCAAACATTCCCTGATGTTGGTGATCATCTGTGGATGAGGATGGTGATGGAAACTGATTCCATCTGCATGGCACTCCCTGATGTTGGCAGCAAAAGCTCAAACACAGGAGCAGGAGTTGCCCTCCTGGGCATGGCTCCCACCCACCCCTTCCCGCCAGGAAAGCCATCTGCTCATACCCTCCCCTCCCCACCAGAGGAAAATTCCTGCTACAGGCCTGGTGGGTCAGAGACAGTGACCTGGGAAGGGACAGGGGAAGGTTGGGACCTGCCCTGGGCTGGGCGCCAATTCCTGAGATGTGTCCCTTAGACTCCCCCACCTCCCAGAAATATGCACATGGAAGCAATTATGACCTGCCCTATGGGGGAATTCAGGGGAAACAGGTCCAGATCTGGTAACTGCTCCTTGCGTTGTTCAGCAAAGGAGCAGCAGTAAGCCTGAGGTCTCAGGACTGGAGTTGCAACTTCTCTTTGAGTTTTAGCTCAGGCACAGCTGGGTTATTAATACAGCCTGCCCAGATCTACTTTCCAAAGTGGTGTCACTTTCATTGGCTACTTCTCACAACTAGCTCCGTGTTTTTCAAGTGCAAAAACGGAGGTCCATTTTTAGTGACCAAATGCTCAAGGTAATGGAGATGGTGGCTGAATCAGGGCCAGAACCTGGGTCTCTCGACTCAAGCCCGTGGCTACCCCGTACCAGTGCCTGTCCGTTAGTAAGGAGGAGCCTGATCTGGCCGGCAAATCACAGGCATGGCCAGGTTCCCTGGGTCCCCCATCATGACTGTCTTGTTTGGACAGACCATCCCTCCAGCCTGCAGAAGCCAAAAAGAGGAGCAGAGATCGGTGCAAGGAGGACATCCAAAGGGCAGAATGGAACAGTCTGGTTAAGTAGCAGAGACAGTGCAGTGTCTTCCTACCGCGGTGTGGAAAAGCAAATGCAATGAATCCAGCCGGTAAGATATGATGTCACTGGCCCAGAGATCAAAAAGGAAGGAAAAGGGAGAAAGTTTGGATGCAAGCTTTGGGGTTTCTAGCACCGGTACCCTAGGATTTTGCTGGGTCCTAAATGAGGGGCCTTTCTCATTTGTGGCCTCTCCTGGCTAACCATTTCATTAATAGTTAGCACCCAAGGTCAGGGGGTCCTGGAAGCTGGTCAGTCCAAGCCCACTCAGGGGAGGGGGGCTCTAGGAACTGAGGCTCTGGGCAGTGGTGTTCTGGACAGCAGGATTGGGGGAGGATTGGGTGGGGTGAGTCCCACCCCGGCCTGCTTACTTGGTGGGGAGGATAGTTTGTGCTTGCTCCACAGGGTAAGGGACCATGGCCCAAACAGTGACTAGAGGTAAGAAGGCTTATCCCTAAATCTTGGATAAAACCCCCTCCCACTCCTCACCCAGACTCTGAGTGACCTATCACAGAAACTGGATTTTCTATGATTAATTGTGAGGGGGTTGTGATAGAATTGGAGGAAGGGAAGCTGGGAAAGGTCAGAGGAGAGAGAGGCGGCCTCAGGACCAGGAAGGGGGCTCCCACAACAAGACAGCACTGGGGCAGGTGACTGTGCCCTGCCCTGGGCATGCTCTGGGCTTCCAGGAGTGTTCTGGGGGTGGTGGCTCTGTTAGGGCCCTACCATTAGGGTAGGGTAGGAGGCACCCCAAAGAGTCCCTTCCTGGGGGACAATTCTCTGGGAAAGTCACATTGTACAAGACAGATTATATAGCTATACATCACACTGTTTTTTTTCCTATTGCTGTATCTGGGCTTTCCTAAAATCCTGTTTAAAGGTTCTAGCCCTGACCCAGCCACGCTGGGGAGCTGGAGGAGGATTCAGTGTTCACCTTTGGGCCAAGTGTGAAAGAAATGCAGCAACCCCTGGGACCAGAGGGTGGCAGAAGGGAGAACCTGTGGGGGTTCCAGAGAAGGTGACTTTTGCCTAGCCACTTCCTCCTACCAGTGCCAAACTCAGAGGACCAGGACTTTTCTCATTAAACGTTGTCCCAGCTATCCTCTTTGCCAGCTTACTTTGACAAAACATCCATCCCTGGCAACTTTAAGGTCTGGGCTCAGGCCTCACAGAGGAGAGAAAGACACCACCACAGAATTACCACAGAAAACAAACCTGCCCCAAATTTCCCAGAATAACTCCCCCAATTCCTTTTTTCTTTTTTTTCTAACATGGGCAGGTACCGGGAAATGAACCCAGGTCTCCCACATGGCAGGTGAGAACTCTGCTTGCTGAGCTGCTGTCGCACTACCCCACCTCCCTAATTCTTATAAGCCTCCTCTACTCTCACTCCAGAACCATGCCAGAAAAGATTTTATATAAGAAGGAGACATCATCCACCAAGCCAGAATTTAAAAATAATTATAATATTAATAATAAATATGTTAAATTACATTTAAAACAATAAATAGAAAAATAAACTGATAAATAAAATCAACAGGTACAAAATGTTTCAAAATTTCAACCAAAAAAACACACACAGGTAGACAACAGACAAGACGAATGGACGACACGGGAGGCTGCTAAATGCAATCATGGGAACCTTTCGTGCTTTACATCTTGGCTCCCTCCTCGCCTGGTCATCCTCTTCTCTCCCCAACTTGGAGACCAGGATGCTCAGTGGCTGACATCTTTGGGGATTCCAATTAGCTCCGGGAAGCATTTGGTCCCACCCCAGTGCCCTTCTGCGAAGCGACCCTGAGCCCCAGGGTGGCTGGGTTCAGAGGGCAGAAGCGTGGGGTGGCGACTGGGCTGCAGTGGGGTGATGGGTGGTGAGGACCGGGATGTCCCTACAGAGGCAGATCGGTACTGTTGTGCCGTGTTTTCCTAGCAGTGCCATCGTCTCGGGGCAGAGCCCTCTGCAGGTTGGACATGGCCACGGTCTTTTTGAGGTCGATCACGGCATAGGAGTCTGAGCTGCGGGCAGGGTGGGTGGTGGGCACAGGGGTGCGGGGGACTGAAGGGTTCTGGGGCCCCTTGGGGCAGTCTCCACCCCAGCCCTTCAGCTCCACCTGGATGTAGTTGAGCTGCCTTGGGGGCTCGGGGCCCGGCCGGCGGAAATCGAAGTTGAAGACCCGTGGGGACCCGCGGCGGCGGGTCAGTGGCACAGGGAAGCTACCATGGCTGCGAATGGTGGCCCGGGTGCTGGTGGGCTTCTGCAGGGGGGTTTCATCCTCCTCACCATCAGGGAAGCCATTGGAGGAGGGTGTGAGCCCATCCCTTGAGTCCCCATCATCGCCGACCTCCTCCCCCAGCTGCTGGGCTTGGCTCTCCCACAAAGGGGGCAGGGAGGGCAGGTTCTCATAGTGCAGCAGGGCGGCCCGGCGGTGGGTAAGGCCATTCCAGCCCGGCTCCTCTGGGCTCAGTCTCCAGCCGGCCCCTCGCCGCAGCCCCCCGCCGATGTTCTCATAGGCGCATTTGGGCTGGGCAGGGCACTCAGAGGGGCCCTCGTTGTTGTTGTGGTGGTGGGCAGGGTCATGCAGGCTGGGACAGAGGCCCTGGCACTTCATCATGTGCCGCCGAGCAGGGGTAGGGCCTAACACGAACTTCACCTGGCCCGGCTGTAAGAAAACTTGTGGGTCCGGCTGGTCCAGGGCCCTGGCCTCTGGGGGGAAGGGTGCATGACCCTCAGGTAGGGTCTGCAGGCAGTGCCGGCTCCTATGGTGGTCATCCTCGCTGGCTGGCGTGTTGACATAGGTGTGGGACTGGGGGCCGAGGGGGTGGAGAGGGAAGAGTCCAAGTAAAGCAAGGAGGGTCCAAGGGCAGGGAGTGGGGAGAGAACAGAAGGGTCAGGACGAGAGAAGAGAAGCACAGGGAGAAGAAACTCCTCCAAACCTTCCAAGGAAGCTGCCTCCCTTTGTGGGGAAAGGGACCCCTCTAAACTTCTGTCCCCTCACCCATGATCTCTATTGGGATCCTGTTCCCTCATCCCCAACCACAACAAGTCAGGGGTAGGGCAGCTGCTAGCTCACCTGTTCATCGGGGGCAATGAGGGCATGGGTGGACTCTTCCCCAAGTGAAGGGTGTCGCAGACTGCTTGTCGAGGGGCGCTGGGGAGCTGAGAACCTCAGGCCCTCACCTGGGCAGCCGGGGAAGCCGTTGGAGAAGCTGGAGACAGTGTAGCCTAGAGCTGAGCACAGAGGACACAAGTCCACGTGAGAGGCACTTAAACTGTCTGACAACCACTTGTAACTGTGTGTGTGTACCCTGGGACTCCTCCAATTGGGGGGAGACACTCCAAGGCCCCCCAAGAGGGTCCTGAAGGTTAGCCTCAACTGAACTTGATGCTCCCATTATCCTTCACCTCCTTTCTCCCGTTCAAATCCTGCCCTTTCCTTCAAAGGTTGGCCTTAAACCTCACCACCTCCATAACATTCTTACCTAAAACATCTAGGACTCACCTATTTATTCACAAGACTGTTCCTTTGCCTTATTCTGCCTCTGCCAGTGAATTCCAGAGGAGGTTGTCAAAAGCAGGGGCAGTGTTTTCTATTTCTTCTGACCCCCACAGTTAATGGAGTACAGAACCCAGAGTAGGTTCTCAGTAAGGACTCAGTGAATGAGCAAACAGGAAATGTGAAAATGTCTTCAGAAACTGGTCATAGCCAGAGATGCCTGGATCAGCAGCCAGGAAATGTATATGGGTATGACCCAGCAGACAGCAGGAAGCAAAGAAGCCCTAGACTGCTGTTTCCATGGAAACCCAGCATCATCTTATCTGCTCCCCAACCATCAGTCAATACAAGACTCAGGACTCCACAGCCTCAGCTTGAGTCACTGGATTGGTCCAGACCAGGACTCTTCCAATCCCAAGAGTGGTTCTGATGATGGATGACTGCCCTAGAAGAAGGCTCAGACTGCACACCCTCACGTGCCTGCTTGACTCTTGTACCCCTAAGACCTCTGCTTCCTAAGTCTGTGCATATATGTGTGTGTGTGTATGCCTGTGTGTCCTGGGGAAACCAGGATGGGAGTCTATTCACCATTGGGAGGCTGGGGGGCCCGAGGGAGGTCGAGCTCAGCAGGGTGGCTGTTGCGGGTGATGATGACGGGCTCCTCCATCACATTGATGCTGTTGCACTGCATCAGGTCTTGAAGGAGGTTGAAGATTTCCTCAGCCCGGGAGCACTTGAATGCAAATATCCCTGAAAGAGAAGAGGAGGAAACGATGCCCCTTTGATCCTGTGCCCAGTAAGCAAGGATGCAGAGCTCAACAGACACACCAAGCTCAGGAGACTCCATGAACTCTGTTTCCCTAGCTCCAGGCAGAGTTCTCTTCATCCTAAGCCCTCTTCCCAGTAACACCCCAGAATCTCTTAGCATCATCTTAAATTCTAATGCTGAAGCTTCTTAACCTTCTGAGGCTAAATCATTTTAATAAGAGTGTGCATGTACACGGATGAGGGAAAGAGAAGTAAGCAGCAAAGAAGAAAAGGCTAATACTAGATGAATGACTATTATAGCCTCACATGCTGCCCCATCTTCCTCTGCTCACCACTCACTGGTCCCTGGAAAAGTGAGACACACCTAGGGTACCAGCCCTCAGCTCCATGCCCAACAGACTCTAAGCTCTTTGAGGCCAGGAAAGTCTGTCCTATTCATGGTCTGCTCAGTGCCTGGCCACAGAGTAAATGCCTAGTATAGGGGTCCCTGGACACTAGTGCAAAGAAGAAGAAAGGTTGGACAGACAATCCCAAGGACAAATATGATGAGGCTCAGTGCAGCCGACCTTAGAATCTCTCAAATTCTGATGCTGCTTCTTCGAGTCCCTGGGGATGGCATGACTGGGCTGAAGACCTGTGACACAGGGGCTCCAAAGATGCCCTTGGAGTGTTGGGCCAGCCTGGGATTCCACACTGTTCTCTGCAAAAGTGGGAGCTGGGCCTCGGGGAAGGCTACTTGGGGCGTACATATGCACAGATCCATAACAAAGATAAATCATCTAGGCCGAGGTATGGGATTACTGTGGTGTGCAGGCATGGGAAAAAAGGATACAGATTAAGAGAAAGGACTATTCTGTCAAGGCTAGGAAAGGCTGGGAAAGCCTGGAGTTTAAGAACTCTTGTGGGGATCTAGGGCAGCCCCTCTGTGACCCCATGTGGACACCAACCACCACCAGAAGCAGGGACACCTTCCTCCCCTCACCCAGCACTAACTCCCTCTGCCTTATGAGTTCCAAGGGTAGGATTCATGGAGGGGGTGGCTCCTCTAGCAGACACAACTTCAGAGACTCTATGTTTTTATTGGTAGCCTCATCAGAAAAGCCCATTTATTCCAGCTCTACACAATCATAATCTCAAACTGCTTTTAAGCCAGGCGGAATCCCTTTTACAGAACTATGTTTAGATTCCCAAAGATAAGCCCAGACCATGCCACCCCTTCCAAGAGCCAAGACTTGACCTCATAGAACACCCCCACCAGTCAGTCCCTGACCTCTGGATGAGGGGAATGAGGGAGGAAAAGAGAACACATCATACCCCCGTGCCCACAGGGGACAAAGATTCACCCCCTGAGGGTTATTCTGCACATTAGGGACCTGAGAGCCTCCTCCCCAGATCTACTGTTCTCTAGTCGCCCACCACCATAGCAGCCGGAGCCTTCCACCTGACCTTCTGGTATTCCTGAGGCCCAAGGTGTCTGGCCTGGGATCTCAGAATAAAGCCTGCTCCTACTCAGGGGGCAACAGGGACCCTTAAAACTGGAGCAGCAGAGGTGGGGAAGAGTAGCCTGCTTTTTTTTTTTTTTTTTGCATGGGCAGGCACCGGGAAATCGAAGCCGAAGCCGGGAATCGAAGCCGAAGCCAGGTCTCCAGCACAGCAGGCGAGAACTCTACCTGCTGAGCCACTGTGGCCCGACAGAGTTGCTTGCTTTTGCCGGGCAGCTCCAGCCTGGGAAAACTGGCTCTTTCCTATGGGCTGTGAAGTAAATACAGTCAGATGGAAAGGGACCTAGGCCAGGGCTATAATGACTGAAAAGAAAGAGCATCAGCCTAGGAGTCCATTTAATTCTGCAATTGACAGGCAGTGTGTCCTTAGTCAGAACCCTTACCCCATCTGGGCAACATCTGCCAAGTCTGTTGGCGGGTTAAGGCACATTCTCAAATTCTGTAACAGACTTCACCACAGTTCCTTGAGCTATGCCTTCCAGACCCTGGGCCTGTCCAAGGTGCAAAGGACCCTATTCCAGGGTGCAGTAGATGCTGGTACTCACCCTGGCCTGTCTGACATCGGCGGCCACTCTCGAAGGAGAAGAGGTTGGAGTCGTAGCCGTAGCGCCGCAGGCAGAGGTAGGGCCAACGCACAGCCTCCCGCCGATGCAGGTGAAGCACCAGCTCGCTCTGCGTGAGTTCCATCACCCCAGAGCCCAGCTCCACCCCCTCGTCATCTACATTCGTCACCTTGGGGGAAGACATAGGACAGAAGGATCCATGAGTGAGCCCAATGAGAGAGCGCGACTATGGGTTCCTGAAATATAAGAAATAGGATGATGCAGGGCTAGAGCTGGGGAATGAGGGGCTCAAATGACTGCTCTGATGAAGGCCACATGATTAGTAGGGGCATGCAAAGCGCTGCCACTGAGCCACTGCAATGCTCTGGACAAATCACTGTTCTCATTTAGACAGTGGGGGCAGGGGTGGTTAGAGGACCTCTGAGGTCAGATGGTTACATGACCGAGGCTAGATGACCTTGGGCCCTCCATGGCTTGGTGTCTGAGGACCAGAGTCAACCAGGTTCAGTTCTAAGTTAAAAATCTTAAGACCATGGGGCTGTCAAGCCCAAGGCGGAACAGATACCTATCACCGTCCCCACCTTTCCCAACTATATGACCTTGCTGAGGGCTCCCTCTCCTGGTGGGCAGGAAAAAAACCTCTGCCTCAACATGCCCTGGGGTGGGGGTGGGGCTCCCCTACAGGTAGGTAAGAGATAGGGGTATACAGGTCCAGTGGGTCTAGTCTTAGCTTCCCAAAGCGAACAGCACTGTGCTAAGCCTTGTTTTAAATACTCAATACATATTAACTCACAAATACAGACATTTGTCCTTTAGTCCAAAAATGTTATATGTGAAGTTACAAAGACACACTGATAGGAGTGAATGTTGTAAAAGCACAATTTTGCTACTATGTTATGACATTTCGCCCTCCTTGGTGACACCAAGAGCCTAAAATCAGCAGTGGCCTGGGCCATCTGAGAGGCTGTGAGTGTGAGAAGGATTAACAAGTCCACAACCTTAGTCTGCCTTTTACCTTCTCCAAGGAGGCTGAAGCAGCTCGACTGCATGGGGCCTGAGCCCAGGAGGCTATGTAGGGAAGACGGAGAGGAAGGGGCTGGAAGTACCTTGAACTTGGTGGGGTGGTTGTCTGGGACGCTGTCTCTGGTCAGGCAACTGCAGCAGCTCCCCATGGTGTCAGAGCAGCCAGCCTGCCCTAAGGAAAAGTACAAGGTACAGGCAGGTCATCAAGGTCAGCTCCAAAAAGCCTTGCCCCGGGGAACTCTGGCAGAGCCGGCTCACTGTGATCACCTGTTTTCTCCAAGGGGCTGTAGGACACAGACCCCCCGCCTCCCCTCAAGGAATTCACACTTTCAATCCAGGGCCAGACACACACTGGATAAACATTCATTCAAGTTAGAACGTGCTAAAGATTAATGCTGATGATGGGATAGAGAGAGCTTGATCTGGCCCAGAGGTATACAGGATTCTGACCTGTGTAACAGTAGGGAATGGAAACGTAGGCAGCACAGATAAAAGCAGTGATCCAGAAGAAATTATCTGCATCAGAAAAAGATGGTACCAGACCAGGCCCTCATCTAGGTTCAGCGAAGACGTAATTTCGGAATGCCAAACACTCTGGCCTGTACCTTTTCTCTTTTTTCCCCTCATCTTTATCCATCCCACATCATTCATGTTCACTCTTTTCCTCCTTCACCACCATCCCAATATCCATCTCAAATTTACCTTTTTGGGGTTCTCTTCAAATGAGGTATTATATTATGGACACGAAGATACATTCAGAGGATTAAACATTCAAAACAGCACAATTTTATAAGCTTAATTTAGTATTTATTCATTAAAAATATATATTGGGTGTGTTCACCTTTGTCCAAAGCAGAGACCAGAAGCTTTACTATTGGGTTTTTCCCTCCAGGATTATGGTACTCAGATTATATATTACAGGCCTGTGCCAAGGATGGAGAGGAACCACTCAGGCTTGAGTGACCTAAGGGAGCAAGCAAATGCAGGAACTGATCTCAACCAGAAGTTAAAGTGTTGCAACTTGATGCAACAAATAAGTCTGTAAGGTTTGGTTTCTTTCTAGAACTCTGGCTGAATATGCAAAGCCTTGAACAAGACAGTGGTCTGTAATTTACAGTCCTCCTAACTGGTGAAACTCCAGAAAACTGGCTCCTATAGCAGCTCTTACCTCACCCAGGCCATTGGGAAGCTGACCATGGGGAAGGATCCCCAATTTACTCCCCCTGTCCTTGGTATGGCATCATGGCAAGTAGTCTGCAGAGAAGTCACCAGGATCCCTCTGGGACATGCCTGGGGCTCACCTAGCACAGGAGACAGAGAACAGAGGTTAGTGGAAACCTTCCATTCTCACTAATTGTAAATGATATTGGTCTCCTGTCAGTCCTACTTGGGTATCTGTTCCAGGTCCTAATTGGACAGAAACAACAAGGAAGAAAGATCAAGAGCAGTAGGACTACAAATTCCAAACACATAGTCCATGAGAAGTGTCAGTGAATCTGAGGTCTAAGGCAGTCCAAGACTTTTTTTTTGGGGGGGGAGGGGGGTGGTACATGGTCTGGGCATCAAACCCGGGTCTACCGCATGAAACAAAGACTTTTAAAAAATCACTTCTAGACCCCCTCTGAATCCTGTTAAAACCAACACCAAAAACACCACTTTACCTTTGCAGAGAACCTGAACTCTACAGAGCTTTCTCGAAAGGACACTAAAATATGTTGGAAAGAAGACTGGCATAAGACTCTGGAAACCAATATTCTACTCTATTTTGTTTTTACAAAGTATCTGGGAGATTGTCAAATCAATCCCCTGCCCCCACCCTCCCACCCCATGGCCTTAGGTTTTACATATGAAACATCTGTAAACCATTGGAGCTTCAAGCTTAAATAACTTTCCTTTTTTAGAACATGCTCCAACTAGCTCACATTTGGGAGATGGATAGACTTTCTGTTCCCCAAGCACTGACAGCACTAAAATTTTAATATAATGCTAATAATAAACAAACAATTTCAGGGCAATCTGATCCCCAAGCAGACACATCAACAAGCCAGGATCCTGGAGATCTTTTTTTTTTCCAAGTTCAAGAAATTTAATATTTATACAGAATGTTCTGGGTTTTTTTTTTTTTTTTTCACTTTAGAAAATTTTTTATTTTTTTAAATTGTGGAAAAATATATATAACAAAATCATTTTAACCAATTTAAGTGAACCATTCTTTGACTCTTGACTCTTGAAATTTCCACCACTATTTCCAGACTATTTTCATCATCCTAAACCAAAACATACTCATTTAGCAATAACTCCCCTCCCCCCTACTAACACCCTTGTTAAGCATTATTCAGCTTTCTGTCTCTGTGAATTTTGCTTATTCTAAGTATTTCATGGAAAATTATTTCTCTGCTTCATCTTTCTGTGTCTACCCCAGCTCAATTTTTTGTTTCTCCCTAATCTACTCTCTTTTATGCATGCTTACACCCAAAATTGGGGGTTTATAGAAAGAAACAGACATGCTTATGTCTACTTTTTCTCAAGCTCTCCCCTCAGTCTGAAAACCTCTTCCTCCACCTTCCCTGCATCTGGTCTATTGAGATCCCTGAAATCCCACCTTCCTGCCCTGGCCTAAGAACATCAGTTCCCAGGGCCCCTTCTGCCCTGAATCCTTGAACAACTTCCCAAAAAAAAAGGGTCCCCACTTTCTTGGTCCGGTTTATTCTCTGGAAAGAGGAAGCTGGCCGAGGAAAGTATGCATACTCTAGAGATAGGTGACTGGGAAAAATACTGGGGATGAAGCCATCAACAGGAAGTTCGGGGGTGAAATCAAGAACCGTAGGTGCACCCTTTCCTTTTTCCTATCTCTTCTTCGTAAGACATCAGGACATATCCTCAGATAGCTCAATGAGGGGGATTTACACTGGACATTATTGGGATAGGGGGCTCTGGTCCGGGATATGTGGGGATGGGGGGGTGGCAGTTAAAAGGGTTTAGGGGGACTCTAGATGTATGAAAGGGCTTCGGAGAATGTGGGCAAGAGTTTTGGGTTTGGGTTTAATGTAAGAAGAATGTGAGTCGGGGGTGTGTGAGTACGAAGGATCAGAGAAATTTCAGGACGGTGGGAGGACCTGGCATCGAGGTGAGAGTGGTGGACTTATCCGGGGAATTCCAGAATGAGTGAGGGGTTACGTGGGGCTTCGGGAGGTGTGAAAGCGTGCCAGGGGGTGCGATTTTCTGGGGAGTGGGCGGCAGATTTAGGTTGTTGGGTTGTCAGGAGAATTTGTGGACATAGGGAAGGAATGGGAGAAGTCAGGGCCGCGTGTCGTCCCTGGATCCGCCGCCCGCCCGCCCGCCCGGTGCTTCCTAGGAAGGGAGCGGAGATTGCGACGCGGCACCGCCTCAGTAAAGTCGCCTCGTCCCCGCCCCGCTGCACCCCGACTCACATCGCCCCTCGGCCCGGGCGGCGCCGGGCCCCGCTCCCGGGTCCCGCTGCAGCAGCCGCGGCCCGCCCGGAGCATAGGCCTCCCCGCCCCGCCCCGCCCCGCGCCCGCGGGGTCGGAGGTCACCCGGCAGCACCAACGAGATGCCGCGGACAGCTGACAGGAGTTGCGGCGACGCAGCCTAGAAGGTCCCTTTGGAGGACTTTGCAGTCGGGAGCAGGGAGGATGCGCCAACGCCAGGGGGCGCTCGGGGCCAGAGGCTAGGCGAGCCCTGACGGAACGGGGCGGAGCCTGGGGAGGGGCGGAGTCCGGGGGCGGCGCTTAGGAAACCAGAGGGTGGGGGTACTCTGCGGTACAGGAAGGAGCTGGGGATGTGGGGGCCTACAAAAACACAAAAAAGAGGGGAGGATACTGTAGGGACAGAGGAGAGGAGCGCTGGGACAAGGACCTGGGAAAGGGGCTGAGAAGAGAATGGGCAGGGGGACGGATAGAAAACAAACGGGAAGACACTGAGGGGCTTAGAGAGAGGGAAGGGGCTAGGAGGTCAGAGGGAGGGTCTCCGGGGACCCAGGAACACCCGAGGGCAGGGGCCGCAGGAGCGGGAGGGCGTTCCAGCGAGCGGCTGAGAATCCCGCAGCACCGCGGCTCGCGGGTGTCAGCTTGGCGCCCGCGGGGGCGCGCGATCCCCGCCCTAAACCCGTGGCAGGGGGTGGTGGAGTCTGTTTTTGCCACCCGAGACCCACGAATGCTTTCCCTTCAGTTTACAGCTTCACACCCCTCCCCGAGCGTTCCCTCTCTTCCCGTCTGGGAGGGGCGGGCGCGTCGGGGCCACAGGGGGCGTGGAAGAGGAAAAGGGCCGCGCTACCCCGGCGGGCAGAGGCGGGCGCTGAGGCCCGGGGGCGGGGACGGGGTGAGGGTCCAGACCGCCGGATCTGTGTCAGAGCTGCCTGGACACCGGTGGGCCGCGCGGATGAAAACCCCGGCGGAGTGTCTATTCCCTCCCCCAAACTCTCAGCAGCCAGACTGGGAACCCCAGCCATCGTGGGAGCCACACCGCGTTCTCGCCCGGGAAAAGCTGGGGATCTGTCTAGAGGGCGGAGGAAGGTACTCGTTGAGACCGGACTGTTTCCCCTCCTTTTCCCACGCTCCCGGGAAATTCTCATCTCATCTTCTCCCCAGTCCCCAGGACCTCTAAGGCTCCGCCCTCTAGGGCAGATGTGGGTTGGGCAAGTGGAGCTCCTGAGCCATTTGCTTGTGCGCAGGGCGGTGGGAGGAGGAGGTGAATTCTGAAGGGTTCTGACCTGTTAGTAAGATGGGCTCAAGTGCTAAGTGAAGGTGGCTTTAGGTGGATCTGGGGGGATGGAAGGATAGGGGGTAAGGGGCTGTTTTCTGAGCGGTGTTTCTGCGTGGAAAGTTCCATGTAAACTAGAGCTAACTTGGAAGAGAGGGTACAAGTCCCCTTTGGAACCACAGATCTCACCCAGCCCCTCCTCTGTCCTTCTAAGCACACCTCCGCTGCCTTGGGCAGTGGTGGTGCTGCTTAGGGCAGTGGCTATTTCTGGTTCTGAGTGTGAACAGTCCATCCCGGCCTCTTTCCACAGGAAACCAGACCAGAGAGACAGAACAGGAAGGAAGCAGGTGAGTGTGGAGCCAGGAAGGAGGGTTGGGTGGCACACAACATCCCATCCCCTGTGGGGGACTGAAGGGAGGCTTAGGGCTTGGAAACAATATCACTGACATGCCCAGACTCTGGTCCCAACCCCAAAGCTGGGTCTTATGGAGGTGAAGAATTTGGTGGTGACCTTCCTTGTGCCCAGCTCTCAGAGGCAGCCTCCTCCTACAGCCTTCTAATGTGACCTTGGGCAAGTTAAATAACCTTCAATTTTTTTATAACTGTAAAATGGGATAGTAGAAACTACCTCATAGGCCTGTTAGGAGGATGGATTGTATTATATAAAGTGCTAAAATAGTCCTTGAAACAGACTAAATCTAAATGTTATAGAAAAGTTTTTTCTGTCCCCCCCACCCCCCAACAGCTGGGTATATTTGCCAGAGCTCTGGCCCCATTCTGCCTGGTCTCATTTCTGTCTTCCCCACTAGACTGGGAGCTCCTTGTAGGCAGGCCCTTGTCTTCTCTACCTCAGTAGTCAACGCCTCCTTACAGGTACAGTGGCATATCAGGGCTTGCCAGTGGAGGACTAAAGAAATGAGTTTAGAGTTATTGCTATAATGGAAGATAGAAGCACAAGATTCTCCTCTGTCCTCAAGGACCTTATAGACTACACCAGGTACTGAGAGAGGCAAAGAGAGAAATATTACTTGCTAAATCTTGGGGAACTGGCTGTTCTTGCTTCTGGAACATTAGGGAAAGGAGAGCTGGTATGAGCAGAGATGTTGAGGAGGGCTTCCTGTGAGGTAGTCCTTTAACCAAGTCCAAGCCTATAGATGTAAAACTGGTTCCTGTGTAGGAAACACTGAGGAAGCACGCTTCTGCGGTGGTGAGTGCATGATGAGGAGTGGTGGGAGGTAAGGCTGAGGAGGTGGGAAAGAAGGACCAGCCAGGCTGCACGCTCACCAGAAAGGCAAAATACCTTCTCTTTTCACTGTGGGCCTCTTTTTTCTTCATTCTAATCTTGGAAACTCTGGAGTAGAAAGGCCTGGCTCTGCCACTTATTAGCTATATGACCCTGAGCGTACCAATTATGCTCACCGATCCTCAAGTTTGGTCATCTGTAAAACTGCTAACAAACAACACTAACTCACTCATCTAGCTGTTGGAAAGATTGAATGAGGTAATACATGTAGAGCGCTTAGCATTGCTTAGCATATTATAAGGGCCCAATAAATGGGAGGTGTTCATTATTGTCTTTGGGCAGACCTCGCCACCAATGTCACAACGGAACTCAGGCTGGCCCCATCGAGGGGAGAGACTCATTCCCAAGGAGCTGGGCCGACCAGCCAACTCAGTCAGTGACTCAGGCCACCAGCCAGAGGAGGACCTAGAGGACATCTCTGCTCAAGTAGTAAGAGCCATGCCCTTCCCTCTGGACCAACATGCCGTTTTTCCTTTGGACCGCCTTCCCTCCCCACCAATTGGGGGAGAGTTTGCCTTTGTGCCCAATCTCTTCTGGCCCTTTTCTCTTTTCAAGAATCCCTGTCCCTGCAGTCCCCTCAAGGCATGAGAGTTTGATTTTAAACTCTCTCACATGAATGCACATTACCTCCTAAGGGGTCTTTATCTGTAAAAGCAGACCTGGAGGGATAGAAGACTTTGGTTGCAAGGAGTGAAGAGGATAGTTTCAGGCCTAAGAAAGGAAGATGTTTTGGGGTGTGGGGACTTCCCAGCCTCCCTCAAGTCAGACAGGAGTGGGTCCTATCTACCCTCTGTGAGGATCTTAAAGGAGGACCCTCTAAATGGCATGGGAGAGGGCTTGGAAGATGTTTTAGATGGGAGAAAAGGTGTCTATTAGGAGGGAAGGATGGAAAAACCTCACTCCATCTCTGCCCTTCTGCCTTGTCTCCTCAGGATCCTGCAGTGTTGGGCTGGGGGCCCCTTCATGGAGACACCAAATGGCCTGGGCTTCGGGCCCTCCTACAGCAGCTCCCTCCCCAGGACAATGATGTGGGTCTCTCTTTCCCCAACTTCTCTCTCCCCACTCTCTCTCTTTCTCGCTCACTCTCAATTTACTGTGAAAAGAACCTTGGTTCAGAATTCAGGGGACATGGGTTTAAGGCCGAGCTATGCCACAAATTGGAGAGTCATCCCTGTCCCAGCCTGAGTTTCCACATCTACATAATGGGTACAATATTACCTGTTCTGCCCACCATCATGCTCAAAGATCAGATGAGAAAATGGATATGAATGAGTTTTGAAACTGACAATGGAATGTACAAATGTAGAGAGTATGGTTGCTGTTAAGTATTTATTGTGAGTCCCCATGTGTGTCCAATGTAAAGGCTTACAATTCAGTTGAGGAGGCAAGACAGGAGTATATGAAATAGAGAAAACACAAGAACAGGAAGTGATAATGAGCTATAGCTCATTGGGAGCAAAGACTTAAATACATGGTAGCAGGGCTAAGTGCTGTGGGGCTGTCAGAACCAGAATAATGACTTCCTGGGAGAAGTGAGGCTGAAGTTCAGGAAGTGAGACTGAAGTAGATTTACTGGAGCTTCTTTTCCCTCTTTTCCTCTCCTCCACAATGCCTTTCTATGCTGTTATCTCCAGCACCTCCCTGAGGTTTTACAACCTTCCTCTGACCCAGCAGCTAAGTGTCCTTGTCCAGTGAAACTTTAGTTCTGCCTGCTGGGACTCTCCCAGTTACCCTAGAGACTTGTTTCTGCAGGAGTGCTATTGCCTGGCCCTTGGGGAGGAGGAGCTGGCAGGGCTGCGGCTTTTCAGTGCCCAGCGGAGGCGGGAGGCTCTGGGACAGGGGGTGGCTTGCCTGGTGCCTCCCAAGCTCAAAGGATACACCTGTGAAAAGGTATGGAGTCCTCCACACACACTTTCTCTTTCCTCCATTCTTTGATCTCTCACATCTGCAGAAGGGGTTGTTATCTCCTGGGACTCACATGAAGAAAGGGGATGTAGGGCTTGGCTGTTTGGCTAACTTTAGGAGAAAGTAAAACCAAGTTTGGGGTTTCTTGGTGGAACCTGCAGTGGGTATGGGCTTGCTGGGGTATCTGGAGAAGAATTAGGTTTTAGTTGAGTTGGAGGTTTGGATACACCAGGCAGAAAGCCGGAGGGATGGTGTCAACTTTAACCCGCCCTGTGCCCCGGTCCAACAGTGCAAGGAACGGCTGAGGTCCGGAGAGTACGCAGTGTTCGCAGCCCTGGCTGGGGAGCGGCGCGGTTGGCACCAGCCTTGCTTTGCCTGTCAGGCCTGTGGCCAGGCCCTGATAAACTTCATCTACTTCTACCACGATGGGCGTCTCTACTGCGGCCGTCATCACGCCGAGCTGTTGCGACCACGTTGCCCGGCTTGCGACCAGGTACTGCCCTGAGGAGGGGGACTTGGGGAGCTCTGCCCAGGTCCAACCTGGTAAGATGTAAGGAAACATCTTCCTGGGCCGCAACCTCTCCCAAGTACTGAGGAGTGGGGTAAGAAAAACTGCAACCCACTTGGAGCTCTAGGGATATGAGACCAGCTGCCTTTATTTGAACCCTCCCCCATCTCAAGCAGAGTTCCCCAAATTTTCTTGGACTCTGAATTTCTCCGGAGCAGGGACTCCATTCAGTTTTTCTCGGCAAGTCAGATGCCCAGCGCTGTGCCTGATCATGTTAGGGGCTCCTTAATATCAGCCTAAGAAGCAGCGAGACCTGGGAGGGAGTTCAGGTGGCCAGGGTAGGGAGTTCAGGTGGCCAGGGTCGTATTTTGGGCTGTGCCACCAGCTAACTGGACAATTCTAGATTAGCGAAGCGGTCCTCCCTGAGTTCTAGAGTGGTTGGAGAGATCAAATGGGAATGTCGGTAGACGTGCTTTAGCGTTAACTGGGTATAAGGCGTAGTTATTGGATGAATGAATGCGTGAATGAATGAACGAATGAACCGTTCCCCTCTCCCTTTCCCAGCTGATCTTCTCCCAGCGCTGCATCGAGGCGGAGGGGCGGCGCTGGCACGAGAACCACTTCTGCTGCCAGGATTGCGACGGGCCCTTGGGTGGGGGACGTTATGCCCTGCCCGGGGGAGGCCCCTGTTGCCCCCGCTGCTTCAACAGCCGCTACTCGGATGAGGGCTTCAGCCCGGGCCCGACCCTGGAAGGAAGGGCGCCCCTAGGTAAGGGAGAAGGTGTAGATCAAACGGGTAGAGGGCGGCGGCTTGGGCTGGGCTGAAGAGTGGGTTTCCAGGCTGGGACCCGCGCCCCTGTCCACGCCGACCCGTTTCTCCAGCAGCACTCCCGTCCCCACCGCACCCCCCAGACCCGAGCCTCGGGGCCCGCAGCTCTCACCGCGCATCCCTGGCCGGAGCGCTCCAAGGGCCTCCCGAACCTGCCCAGCGCCTGTCCGGGCTGCGGCGCCGGATTTGGTCCCGGGCGGGGTACGCGGCCGCCCTCTGCTGGGCGGAGGCGGGGAGGAGAAGGGAAGCCCAGGGGGCGACTTGCCGCGGCGGCGGCGCGCACGGCCAAGGGGCGGGGCGGGAGGCTGGGCTCAGACCGCGCCTGGCTGGAGTGGGATGCCCCACCCCCAGCTCTGGGAGAGGGAGACTCCGGGTTCTGAGATGGGCGCTTCTGACTCCGCCCGGAACAGGGGAGGCGGGGCTCGGCCGGGTTGAAGGAAGGGACCGCGTCGCGTTGAACGCCGTGACCGTCTTCCGAGCAGCTCTTCTTCCCGCTGTTGCTGTCTCCAGCCTGAAGATCCAGGGGCGGCGGTCTGGATCCAGCCCCAAGCAGGAGTGGCGAGCTGGGGATGTGATGGAGGAGCCCGAAGAGTGGGCGCAGAGTCTCTTAGAGATGCCCTCTGATCCCAAGGAGGACGCCCTCTGCCCCACCAGTTCCTCCTCCTCTAACTCAGAACCAGAGGGCTTTTTCTTAGGACAGCGCCTTCCTTGGCCTGGGGAGACCACCGTCAGCTGCCAAGCTGGGGACCGCGACACCTCCGGGAAGTCATGCATCATTTGCTAGTGGCGCAGCCGGGGGGTGGGAGAACTATAAGGCGGGAAAACGAAGTTCTTTTTCTCCTATTAAAATCTGAGACTGAACGCACTCAAGCACACGTCTGGAGGTGATAAATTTGGGATGCTCTCCTTCAGCCCAACTCTATGACTTTTGCTGGAGACTTTGTCGGGGAACTCCATTCTCAATGCTTCGCGTCCCCTGCTGAGCCATCACCCATCCCCACAGGCTATGACAGCCCTCTTCTCCCGCCCTTCCTCCTGAGCCAGTGAAGAGACTAAATAAGAATGACGAACGGCTGGAGGGCCGGAGGGGGCAGGACGTGGAGCCCATAGCAGAGCAAGGTGGAGAGGGACTGTGCCCCTCCCCTTGTGGAGTTAGTGGTCCCAAAGCTTCGGCGTCTCGGTTTTTGTGGGGCAATCGCCCAAGCTCGGTGGCAGCGCCCCCTGCTGGGAGGTCGCTCGCGGAAGTACCAGACCGGAAGTTGCGTATTGGATTGCGCCAATACGGTGCGACGTGCTTGGCCTATGCGGAGCGCAAAGGTGCTACTATGGCTTCCAGCGGCATCGGCGTGGGTATTGCGGGCTCGGCAAATGAAACTCCTGAAATCCCGGACAATGTAGGAGATTGGCTTCGGGGCGTCTACCGCTTTGCCACTGATAGGAATGATTTCCGGAGGTAACCGAGACCGGGGTGCTTGGTCCTTCTGTGCTCGTGTGCACTTCCTCAGTAGTCCTTCCCCGAAGCTGTCCCCAATTTTCTTTTTTCCCAGCCTTGCTAACATCGTGGCCGCTAAGTGGTTCTGATTGTAATTTGCTGAGATCCTTGATTGGGAGTTCCCGTCGACAAAATCGATCTTTTCTATCTCGAGACTTTAGAGAATTTCACTCTGACCAGGGGGCGGGGGAGGGGAGGCGCCAACACATAAGCTTTTCAGCCTTGGACGACTGTCTAGGTGGTTTTTTTTTCACTTTTTTTTTTAACTAAGGACAAGCGATTCAGTGACCATAGATTAATGGAATACGTTCCTTTTCCAGGAACTTGATTCTCAATTTGGGACTTTTTGCTGCGGGAGTTTGGCTGGCCAGGAACTTAAGTGACATTGATCTAATGGCACCCCAGGCGGGGGTTTAGCAAAGTAAGTAAGCAATTAACCACGCTGTCCCGCGTGTCTTCAGCTCTAAGGGCCGGGAGGAGCAATGCTTTATGTCAGCTATAGGGAAAAGACGATGTAAAGCCTTCGGCCGCAACTAAATGTTTCTAGATTGCAAGGGACTCGGTACCTCATTAATTTCCCTTCAATGTTTTTACAGTTCTAATTCCTCCCTTTGTCATCTCTGGTTGCAGACACATGGAACCCCTATGCCGTACTCCAGGAGCCTTCCAAAAACAGCTTCCAATTCTGTGACCAGCTTCTGTGGCAACTGAAGTTTGCCGTAGATGGGCACCTTTCCTTCCCTGTCTGGTTTTCTTTTTCTTGAGTCGACTCAGAATGTCATTCCCTGGTCAGCAGTTAGGCTTCAGCTAAAGTGTTACCCTCTGTTCTGTAAAGTTCTGTATATAGTTCCTAAGTTTCTACAGGGGGTGATCTTTGCTTTTGTTCTGAAGAATAACCTAATCTTATTTTACAAATATTTGAAATAAAGTCTGCACACAAAGACAGCCATTTTATTCTTTTAATATGAAACTTTAGCTTACAAAAACAAGGTGTAAAAAGTCAAAGATTTACAAAAATCATAAAAACGTAATTTGTACCTCACACTCAAAAAACAAAGGAGCAAGCCTTAAACATGAATTGCAATGGAGGTGGCTTGCTTCATTTTAAGAGGGTGGGAAAAAAAGGAAACTAACCACCATATATTGATGTTAACATAAGATGTGGCTTTTTCTCAAGGAATTTCCATTTTGAGCAGTACTGGGGGAAGAAGCCATTTGGTGTTGCATAGCATTTTAGTGCATCAGGTGGGTTTTCCAGGCACCAAAGAAGCATTGTTGCTATAATAGAGCGGGATTTGATGGCACAAAGAGTACAGTTATTTGCAGATGGGGGCAAGGTGTAAATATACCTGGGCAATGGGCACTAATTGACACTGCTTGACGAAGCTGTTTTCACAAGGAAATAGATGTTTTCTGATCCCCAGATTGATGGTAGTGCCACTGTCCAGGAGCTTTGGGTTCTTTGGAAATGGAATATATATAAGGAAGTAGCACAGACGGATTCATGTAGTCTTAGAAAGAAGTGGAGTTAAGAGTAGATCTGTTTGATTCAAAGTGCCTGCTTCTCTGCCCTCTTCATAGATGGGTGTAAATTTGAAGATGTCCTTTGTCCCAAAATGAGTTCCCCATGGCAGTTTTTAAAAACACTGCTTTTGTGTGCCAAGCTCCTATGGAAGCGTTTCGGGATTTAAGGACATGCATTGGAAAGGAGAGTCAGTAGAACTGTATCACCGTGGTCTGATAGAATTTTTCTTATAGCTGACAGATGTTGTCTCTAGCAATCTATTCATGAAAGGTAAACAAAATAGCCCCCCCCCCTTTTTTTTGGTTTTTGGATACTGCTGGTTTAAATCTCATTAAGCTGTTTGAGAATTAGAGTTTTTAATATGTTAAGAAACAAAATAAAGCACCATTTTCTTGTGATTATTATTAATCAGATAGGCCCTACTGATAGGGGGAAGGAACCTATCTGATAGGGGGAAAGAACCTTGAACTTGCGTAAATTCAAGTCTCTGGCTGATTTATCAAGAGGCCAGGGTCGTTTAGTGCTTATACTGGGACCACAGATACTCTGACAAGTTTGTAAATTACTGATGATTAAGAAGAAGAAGGGTTACATACATAAGAGCAAGGCTCAGGTCTAATGCCATTACTCTCCATAGGGTAATATTAAAGTCAGGAGGAAGCCTAAGCGAAGAATCATATATCCTTAAAGTCTACTACAAGATCTACTCATAATTGTGAAAAGTTCTATTTGATAAAAATTTCCAAAGACGAAAATAAAAATCCAGCAAGAATTAAGACATGGTAGCTTCCCAAAGCAAAATTCAAATTTCACTCAAAATTTAGTGTTTTACCTTCAAGTAATAATGTTTACTGTTGATTTTAAAACCATAATTCTGTTTAGGTAGTTTCATTTAAACTGGTTTAATTCCTCATAGTTCTAAGAATTTACCAAATAACAGCTAACAAAATGCAGTTTACAAAAATTTTGATGAAAATAATTTTGCAAGTGAAAGTGTTGGCTTTCACCATTGCCAACACTTAACATTCTCTCTAAGGAAATCAATTTTACATCATATCACACGTGACAGCCCTGGCTAGTTAACACATAGTACTATAACAAAATCTTAAACTAGCTTCTGACTTTAAGTGGAAACATGCCAGCAGAAGTAAGTATGAAAAGAGGCCACAAAAATGACCAATTTAGCTTAAATAGTATAGTAACTATAATGTATTTAGACCCATAATGTAATATATGGGTTGAACAAGTACACAGTGGTTAAAGTCAAAGCCCTAGACCAAGAGAATGGTTAAATATGTAATATAAACTAAACTCACAGTCATATTTAGAAGGCGCTTTTTAGTTTTAGTGCTGATCTTAAAAAGAATTTAAACCATCAGAGAAATGCTTACTTACCTGGTAAAACAACTAAATGGCCATGGAAGGGCCTAAAGATACACCCTTCTTGCCAGCTACTAGGCTGAGGGACCGAATTATCAAGTGTACTTCAAGTAGTGAGCCTTTTAAAAACCCTTTGGTGTGAAGTATCACGAGCTCAGTGGAAACCTTAAAGTTGGTATAAAAGAAACATGCAGGTGAGAAGACTGGGTCACAGCACCTCCTTTAACACTTTCTGCTTTACCACCACCCTTTAACACCATCCCAGCTGGTATCTGCCACAGAAAAGGACTTAGGGGCTGGAACACGGTCTTTGAACCTTCTCTTGCATTATTCCCTTTGCATACCACACAGCATGCTGGCTGACCTTACAATCTAAAGGTTCACATATGGAAGTTTGTTTTCTATACTGCTTCCTGAAATTTTCTAAAACAGAACTTCAGAACTAATGAAAGTACCACTTCAGGAGGAATCATTGTTTACTTCTAACATAAATTATCCAGCATTAGTCATTGTTTGGATAAAAACTAAAAGACCTATTCTGAACATTTGTGCTCTCCAACCAGCCGGAAAAACAACCCCTCCACTCACAAGATAATAATAACCCCAGGATCCTAATAGGGACAGTATGTGCTTAGAAAGGGGTAGCCCTAACAGCTTGATTTGAAAAGGTGCCAGTTAATGTTTGGAACAAAAAATAGGGGCAGTGAGAAAGAATGGGGTTCATAGTCTGCTGTAAAAAGCAGTCATTTGATGAATAATCACAAATACAAAGATTTTGGACATTATAGTAAATTTCAGAACTTGCTGGTAAGAATAATTTGCAGTCACACACAAAATATGAAATGCTTTTAAAAAGTCTGTGATACCAAATGTCCTTTAAACACTACACAATGCCATTTGTCACTTGAAATAACAAGAAGAGATCCTTTCCCTAAATCTTTTCAATCCCATGCAAACCATAACTGGGTACAAGGCACCAAATTTTATGAATTGTATAAAATAGTTCACAAAGCTTTATCAATAAGTAAAACAAATTCCATTTCTTCCCCCTTACCCATCCACCCACCTCCCACCCACTACCCCCCAACCAAGTTCTCATTCTGCATTACTGTGGACCTCCTGTGGGCTTACACTGGGGCAAGGTCAAGGCTATGCCCCATTGCCAGCCAATCCACCCCAGTGGTTCTTCCCTTGCACTTGGATGGAGCTGTAAGCATAGCAAGAGTAGGGAACACGTACAATCATTGACTCTAGAAGCCTTGCCATTAAAAAAAAAATAAACTCTGCTATTGAGTCCATAGGACACATTAACACTTCTACAGCTTTCAATTTATTTGTGACATTTTAAGAGACATCTGGAAATTTCTTACGGTGGCCTCAGCCTGAGAGGGGCTGGATCAAAGCTGGCAAGAGCCCTGCTTGGCTGCTAAAGGTATTCCTAGTTTTTTCTTTTAACACTAGAATGGATGCTTATCTCACAAGCAACCACAAGTATGAGGGTCAAGCTAGAATGAGGTAAAAATTCTTTTTGAGGGCCAGGGTGCATTCATCTGGGCTGGCTACAGCAGAAAGTAAACACGCCAGCCAAATACAAAGAGTTCCTGGAACTGGACTCATTATCTACTGGCCCTGGGAGAGAAACAGGCTTGTAAGGTTACACTTAGGACATCTTGAGATCTTAGTTTGATTTTGCAGCATCTAGTCAACTTCTACCTGGTTCTTATTTCCTTCACTTTAGAATGTTTCAATTTTAAGTAATATGCAACTGAAAAATTCATCTACTTCTAAGATGTAAATATATCAAAGGCAAAGGGGTATTTCCCTCACAGTAGCCACTGGCTTAGGTAGCAGGGAACTCTGTAATAAAAATCCCGTTAAATATTAACTTCTCAACAGCAGCTAGTGCTGATGCCTCCAGGTACCTGAGTGGCACTCAGAATTGCAGTGGGCACCTTAACGAGTGTGTAGCTCAGTGGGGACTCTGATATTGGTTTCTACTAGAACTCATTTTAAATGATCTTATTAATTAGAACTCATTTTAAATGACCTTATCAATTTGATACATAGGTGCTCTGCTAAGTTAAGCACTCAATTTACACAGTCCTTAATTTGCTTTAAAATCTTCATAATATTTGGTATAACTATTCTTAAAGATTAAATTTGAAGAACTTTTAATTTTCCATTAAATGTTTATTTTTATTAATAACAATTTCCCCCTGGACAGCCTGAGGGATGAAGTAGATGCTCTGTTAGTTCTTTTCCATCTCATAAGTTCTTTTTCTAGAAATAAATATAAGATTCAATGAAAGATGAGGCACAATTTACATTTTCCTCCTTTTTTTTTTTTTTAAACTCTCCTTAGTTTTTGAGTTAATGGGATTTTCTGTCACCACAAAAAGTCTTCACCAATCACGCTGCCTTAAAATATGGATCTAGAGAGTACAACTTCACATCAGAGCCTCTGGCAGCATCAGCTGTGACACTTTAAAACAGTGTCTAGAAGAGGGTGAGCCTGGGGCAAAGCCTATACACAGAAGCCTGCAGTAGACGATATACACCAGAGAGCATAAAAAATGCCATACGCTATTGCTTCCAAATAAAAGCTAAATATTACAGAAACCTCACAGTGTTGGAAAAAGCAAGTTTAATTTAAAATATAGTCACTCCCCTCTTCCCTATCAGGGTAAGCCATTTTCTGTCTGAATTTTCTCCTTGTTTTAGGGCCTTCTGGCAGGTCCTATGGGGGAGTTCATCTCAGAAGTGGTCAATAGCAAATGCTACAGATCTGCTTGGGAAACATGGCTCAACAGCACAGCCAAAGTACTGTCTTCATTGTTTTGCCTCTTTCCCCATTCACCCCCCCTCCACAAACTCCCTTCCACATCTACTCCCTTCAACTGACAATTGTACTTCTACCTGAATTTAAATATGAATATGATATACTCAGTCAAAAGATGAGCATTCATAGTTACAGGCTGAGGCTCACGGCAGCAACCACTACAATGAGAATTACTGTTTGCCATTCACTTTCACTGGGGAGTCTAGAAGGATTGAGAAGGTAAATTCAGTGGTGCCTAATGGGGAGGAAGATTTCCAACTGGGCAATTTCATTCCATTTAGAAACTGATCCAATTTTTAAAAAAGGATATGTTTTACTAGCATCGGGGTTGGGCTGAATGTGGGTGGGTAAAGACAGTGGGATTATCAGCTTTGGGTGGAAACAGGTCAAGGCCATCAATAACAAACTATTCAGACATGTAGGTGGCAGATTCCTAAGCAATTCCCATGCCCTAAGAAAACAAAAGCTCACAAGCCTGGTGGTAAACAGGAATGTTCTAGCTCTTCAAATGTAGGAAAAGAAGCTGTAGGCTAAGAAGCTGCATGTTGCACCATGTTGAAAATAGGTGACAGGCATTCAGATAAACTCTGCCTACCCCCAACTGAGTTCTGCGGAAAACCTCAAGACAGTTGACCCAAGGACCAATTTAAACCATACCAAATGCTTGGCCTGTACCTGAACCAGGATTTGCTTCAGAACTGGGGTAGGTGCCAGTAGTGCCCTTTGACCCAACATGCAACAAACAGTGGGCACTAGACTATTGCTTTCCCATAAGAACTGACCCTTGTGCAGGTCATACCAGTCTCAGGAGAAGTGTGGAGTGATTAAATCATAGCAGCAGCTAGGGAGAATATGACACTTGTAAGACCTTCCATTTTGCATGGGGAAACTGGTTCCATGCATCTCTCTCCTTTCTTTAACTGTTATCCCCTAAAAAAAGGAAGTGTGCACATTTTCAATTCTCAAGGGTTACTTCCTTTGTGGAAACAAATCCTTAGACTTTACCCCCACCCCTATCCCCAATCCTACCCAGCAAGCTGCCAGCCCAGGGCTGCACACTGTGGACTCCTTTTGTTCAAGGTAGCTGACTTCTGACAGTTCTTTTGATGCTGCCAGGAGGTTCTGATTAGCAGGGGAAGCATGTTATGGAGAGAAAAGGTGGTTGGATATATATAATCAATTTACTCCCTCTTTACTCTATCCAGGTCCCTCTATATTCACTAGCAACTTTATAAAAAAAAAAATCCTTTTGATTTTTTTTTTTTTTTATGAAAGGAGGGGATTTCCGAATCCATTCAAAAGAAAGTGACTACAACTTTTATGATAGGCATGAATCACCTGGCACCTTCTCTAGATCCAGTAAGGCAAACCTAGTGATCTGTTCCTGCAGTAAGCCTTATTTCCCATAAGAGGAAAGATGTTTGGACACCAGTAGTTTAAAAACAAGCCAGTCCTTGATACATGCCGCCCATTCAGGGGAATGTCCGTGGTCTGCCCTCATCGATGTTGCTGGACTGCACCTGAGCTTGGAGTTGGGTTTCTGAGAGTCTTGCATTGCCCTGTACTGTTCTTTGAGTATAAAAAAGGATGTAGGCCTGGGTTTTGCACACTTCTTCCACACTGCATACATTCAGCTTTGAGTCATTGCAGTGAACCCAAAAACCTAGGAAACCAAAGGAGAGAGAGAAAATGACTTACACATTTTCAATCAGCAGGCAAAACCAGGAAATGAAGAAAGGGGCAGAGGAGTTCTGCATATAGCCAATCTTTGATTATGTTGGTGGAAGAGACAAACAAAACCAATAGAATCTATAAAACTTCCCTATAATCACTGTCTTTAACCCCCTTCCTACAAAACCCCACCACAATAGTGCTTACAATACTGACTGGCTATAATTTCTGTCCTTTGTTTTACTCAGGATCCTTCACTGTCCATTAGGTATTCTACAAAGACATCCAGGAAATTGGGGATTAAGAAATGGGAAGACAAGGAGGAGGAGAGGGGAAATGAAAATACAGGGGAGTGATAAAGGATGGTTTATAAGGAATAAAAATTATTTGCTTACTGGCTCTTGCTGCCCAATGGGCTGAGGGGTTCAAGATCTGCATACTGCTGAAAATACATCTGCAGCCCACCTGCCTCAGTGCAGTAGCTGGGAGGCTCTTCTCTGGATAAGGAGGACTGAAAATTCCTTTGGGGGGGGGGGGCTCTTGTTTCCCACAGTTCCCATGGTGCTCAGAACTCAGTAAATGCCCTCAGCTTTATTATGAGCTGAGGATAATGGAATTAATTAAATATCTTATGATGTTAAATCGGTATTATTTCCTTTAACTAAGAGGGAAACTGAGGTCTGCAATAGAAGTATTAATAACAAGAACGATAACCTCCAACAGTGATTAAGCAATCACTATGGCTAGGACTGCTCTAAACACTTTTACATGTGTCAGCTCCTTTAATTCTTAGAACAACCTTATGTTGTTACTTATATCCAAAATTTGAATCCAATGTTCGTAATTCTTTCCACTAGATTTTAATGAATGTAATTTCCCTCTACAGATGACCCATGGGATTGAAATAAAAGAAAAGCAATAAAATGTGGACAAATGAACCCTTTTCCGTGTCACCCACCCCACAGAGTAAAGCGCACGCACCTCCCTCTGTGTTGTAGCAATAGGCTGTATAGTGTCCTGAGCCAAACCCTTTCCCGTGATGCATGACCACTGCGGAGAGATCATAGGCAAAGGTCTCTTTGTCAAGAGAGGAGAGCATGTCCCTGCAGCAGTAAGGTTCCATGGTTAATACCTGGTCAAAGACGACATGGACCCCAATCTTCTCTCGATGATTACGGCCAGACCACCTAGAACATGGATTTAAACTTTTTACTAGTTAAACTGGCATATGTGATCAAAGTAGGGAACTAAGAAAACCTAACCTTCCAGTTTTAGTTTTTTCATCAGTAAAATGGTAGTAATCATTGTCCACATAATCTGAAGCTAGAAATCCTTAAACAAAAGAGTCAGTAAAATCTTTTGTGATCTACCACCTGACCTTCTTTTCACAGATTATCTTAAACCTTCTCCTGGAGATGAATTTACATTATGTCTAATTGAGGCTACAAAAACTTCACTCAATGCAGGCTAGCCAATTAAAAAAGGGTCCAGCTGGGAACTGGGCATGAAACATTTAATCTTCATGGAAAGTGCAAGGTCCTTTTAAGGCAACAGGCTTCCCCCTCCCAACAACAAAGAAGACATTTGCCCTCACCAAAGCCTTTGAACAGTTATTCCCATAGCTCACAGTCTACTTGGGACTCCCATAGCAAGCTCACCTGAATCTTTTAAGATGCAGCCGGAGGACCTGAGGTAGTCTGTAGATCATTAACTGCTTCCTAGCTTCACTCAGAACAAGGGGTTTTGGATTGGATTTTCGTCGTTTGCCTATATGGTTTGGGAAGGTATAAGACATAGAATGTCAGGAGTATCATTCTTTTCTAGCTATGGCAGAGACAATTATGTGCCACTCAATATGCATTCTCTTTAAATTCTCAGTATTATTTGGGGCAGCAAGGTGAACCTCTGTAAATACTGCATTTCCCAGCCTCACATGCTTGCATGGTGTAGCCAAAGAAGTTCTGGCTAATGTGATGAAAGAAATTATTGTGTGGCATTCTTGATGTGGCTGCTTAAAGAAAGCTGATTCGTTGTAAGGTGCATCTTTTTCCCTGTACTGTCTGCAACTAGAGCTCTTGGACCATGAGGTAACCTTAAGGATGGAAGTCATGCAATAGGACAGTAAGGCAGAAAAACAGAGGTTGTGTTCCTGATGGCCATGTAGCTGCCATGCCAGCTCCTGAATGTCATTCATTCTTCTTTTTTTAAACAGCTTTATTGAAATTTAATTCACATATGATACAATTCACCCATTTACAGCATACAATTCAATGTTTTTAGTATATTCACAGAGTTGTGTAACCATCATCACAGTTGATTTTAGAACATTTCCTTACCTCAAAAAGGAACCCCACGGGGGGACATTATGTGATACAAAATAAGCCAAAAACAAAAGAGCAAATATTCTATGGT
The DNA here is from genome assembly GCA_004026745.1 of Myrmecophaga tridactyla. Classification (NCBI taxonomy): domain Eukaryota; kingdom Metazoa; phylum Chordata; class Mammalia; order Pilosa; family Myrmecophagidae; genus Myrmecophaga; species Myrmecophaga tridactyla. The sequence continues at coordinate 69,304 of PVIY010004828.1, read as the reverse complement.
GTCTTTTAGAAAATTATTAAAAATTTGCAGCCTGGATTGTAAGCTCTTATAGCAGTCACATTTAGTCCGGAGCTGTAATTGTTATATCTAGATTTTCAGAGGCTATGCTATATATGTATAACCTGGTTGTGTTATACCTAAGACTCAGAGTAGGAGTTCTGCAGGTCTGAAAGTCAGCATTGCCACATATAACAACTTTTAAAGAAACTGAAAACAAGATCAGGCTTCAGTTAGAGATACGAACAAAGCCAATCAGGGTGGGATTAAGTAAATCAGAATACAGGGTTTACCTACCAATGAGACCAAAGGAAGAGAGATGTATTTTGTTCCAAACCTAAATTTTCTGTAGCACATGATCTAACTCAACCTCTCTGGATAGATCGTTTATTTTTTGTTTTATTTTTTTTTAGTTAGAACAAGAATTTATTTATATTTGTTGTGTTAATCGGTGGGACCTAAAGGTCTATACAACCCCTCACAATCATGTTTACCTTCAATATGGTATTTATAGACCCACTAGTGAATCATCTTCACTCCTATCTATTCCCTTACATTTGAGTTCAACCACATTAGCTAACCATTCACCCATCTCTAGCTTCTACGTATCTCTAAGTCCCTATATTCTCTATTATAAGCCTCTGATTTTACGGTTACCATGGTCATAAAAGTGGAGTCATACAATATCTATCCTTTTGTGTCTGGCTTATTTCACTCAGCATTACATTCTTAAGGCTCATCCATCTTGTCATGTGCTTCAGGACATCATTTGATAGATCATTTAAACAACCCAAACATATGGAGCTCAGAATGGGAATGTGAGCTTGTAATTCTGTGCAGCTTAATGTAATGCCTGGATACATCCCAGAGTATGTTTGAACTGATAATTAAAAAGTACTGGGACTTCCAGGACAAGATGGTGGCTTAGCAGTGTGTGCATTTTAGTTCGTCCTCCAGAACAACTACTAAATAACCAGAAACAGTACAGAACAGCTCCTGGGGCCACGTCAGTGACCGGACACATAGCATACCCCTGTCTGGACCAGCTGGACCAGCTGTGAGCACCCCAGAACCGTGAGTTCCCCAAGGTGTGGCGGCCGGCGCCCTTCCCCCACAGGCTGCTTCCCAGAAGGGAAGGAAAGAGACTTCACCAGCAGGAGGGTCTGAGCCCAACCAAATGCCAACTGTGGAATCAATTAACAAATTCTGACTGCTAAAAATAGGCCCCCAGCTCAGGTGAAACTGGTCAAAGCGGAGGTCACTCATTTTTGCACTGGCATCAAGGGCGTAGGGTTGACAGAAAAAGAAAAAAAAAAAGAAACAGGTTTTTGTGGCTGTGTTTCTACAAAGGCTTCACTGCCTTTGGATACAGTGGCAGGACTTTTCAGGCTGGCAGGACCCAGGCACAGGCAGAAACAAGCTCCTCTGAGGGCTTGTCTGGAGCCTGTGCCTTCCCCAGGGGAGGGGTGAAGCCCAACTCAGGTGGAATCCCTCCCTCAAGGAATTCAGACACTAGGGCTTGGTAATTTGAAGCCATTAAAACCAGCCTACAACTTCTCTGTCTCCATCACGCCCCCAGCAGGGAGAGTCTGCCAAAGTTAAAGGTGCCACATCATCTTATGCTGGTGGGACTTGCAGGCAGACAAGTGCCACATACTGGGCAGGATAAGAAAAACAGAGTCCAGAGACTTCACAGGAAAGTCTTTCAGTCTGCTGGGTCTCACCGTCAGGGAAAACTGATGCAGGTGACTCTTTCCTCCTGATAGGAGGCCAGTTTGGTCTGGGGAAATCAGGCTGGGGTCTATAATACCTACATAGACCCTCCTAAGGGTGGGGGGAGCAGTTAGGCACCATACAAGCAGGGCAAGAAACAAGAAATCAAGAGCTGAAAAATTCTCCTCTGTTAAACAAAACCTAAGCTAGAGGTCCAGAAAAAGTTGCACTGAATGTCAAAGAACAGATAGACAACAAATTCATCCAGCAAGAAAACCCTAGGTAAAAGAAGTGAAAGCAATCTACAGAATAAACTAATTAAGGTAATTAAATGCCTAGATGCCAGCAAAAAATAACAAATCACACTAGGAAAATTGAAGCTATGGCCCAGTCAAAGGAAAAAACCAACAATTCAAATGAGACACAAGAGCTGAAACAATTAATTCAGAATATACGAACAGACATGGAAAACTTAATAAAAAACCAAATCAATGAATTGAAGGAGGATATAAATAAGACAAGGAATGAACAAAAAGAAACAATCGAAAGTCTGAAAAAACAAATCACAGAACTTATGGGAATGAAAGGCACAGTAGAAGAGATGAAGAAAACAATGGAAACCTACAATGGTAGATTTTGAGAGGCAGAACATAGGATTAGTGAACTGGAGGACGGAACATCTGAAATCCGACAAGAAAAAGAAAATATAGGGAAAAAATGGAAAAATATGAACAGGAACTCAGGGAATTGAATGACAATATGAAGCGCATGAATATATGTGTTGTGGGTGTCCCAGAAGGAGAAGAAAAGGGAAAAGGATGAGAAAAACTAATGGAGGAAATTATCACTGAAAATTTCCCAACTCTTATGAAAGGCTTAAAATTACAGATCCAAGAAATGCAGCGTACCCCAAACAGAATAGATCCAAATAAACGTACTCCAAGACACTTACTAAACAGAATGCCAGGGGTCAAAGAGAAAGAGAGAATCCTGAAAGCAGCAAGAGAAAAGCAATCCATCACATAAAAGGGAAGCCCAATAAGACTATGTGTAGATTTCTTAGCAGAAACCATGGAAGCGAGAAGACCATGGGATGATATATTTAAATTACTAAAAGAGAAAAACTGCCCACCAAGAATTCTATATTCAGCAAATTGTCCTTCAAAAATGAGGGAGAAATTAAAACATTTTCAGACGAAAAATCACTGAGAGAATTTGTGACCAAGAGACCAGCCCTGCAAGAAATACTAGAGGGAGCACTAGAGACATATACGAAAAGACAGAAGAGAAAGGTGTGGAGAAAGGAAGACTATGAGTAAAGGTAAAAAGAAGGAAAATTTGATGTGACATATAAAATCCAAAAGGCAAAATGGTAGAAGAAAGTACTACCCCTGCAATGATAACACTAAATGTTAATAGATTAAACTCCCCAATCAGAAGACACAGACCGGCAGAATGGATTAAAAAACAGGACCCATCTATATGCTGTCTTTACTCAAAGGACATGAGGGCAAGGACACACACAGACATTTGCACACCAATGTTTATAGCAGCATTATTTACAATTACCAAGAGATTGAAACAGCCAAAATGTCCATCAACAGACAGGTGGCTAAACAAACTGTGGCATATACATATGATGGAATATTATGCAGCTGTGAGACAGAATAAAGTTATGAAGTATGTAACAACATGGATGGAGCTTAATTACATTATGCTGAGTGAGATTAGCCAAAAACAAAAGGACAAATACTGTATGGTCTCACTGATATGAACTGACATTAGTGAATAAACTTGGACTATTTCATTGGTGACAGAGACCATGATGAGATAGAAACAGGGTAAGATATTGGGTAATTGGAGCTAAAGGGATACAGATTGTGCAACAGTTTTTATATTTCTGAATATGAAAACTCAGAAATGGACAGCACAATACTACCTAATTGTAATACAATTATGTTAAAACACTGAATGAAGCTGAATGTGAGAATGATAGAGGGAGGAGGGCTGGGGGCATAAATCACAAAGAAAGATAGACGATAAAGATTGAGATGGTATAATCTAGGAATGCCTAGAGTGTATAATGATAGTGACAAAATGTACAAATTTAAAAAATGTTTTTGCATGAGGAAGAACAAAGGAATGTCATTACTGCAGGGTGCTGAAAATAGATGGTAATTAATATTTTCAAATTTCACCTTATGTGTGAAACTAAAGCAAAAAATGGTTATTTGGTACAAAATTTATATTTTGACTAGTGCATTTCCTAATATAACTTATGTAGATAGCTTGACTGAACACCATAAGTACTTGGAATCTCAGGCAGGACAAGAGATTTTGTTGATTTGTCCAGAGTGATGCCCCGATGAATCCCAGAGTGATTTGATCAGTGAGTGGAAAAGTATTTGCAAAGTCCCCTTCAGAGAATGGGGGAAAATTCAACCTCACCAAGTTGAATTCTTGATATTCTCACAAGCAGTGTGGATAACCAAAGCTATAGGCTGAGCCCCCAATCTTGGGGGTTGTTCATATGAACCTTAACCACACAAAGGATAGGTCAAGCCTACTTAAAATTAGGCCTAAGAGTCACCCCCAAGAGAACCTCTTTTGTTGCTCAGATGTGGCCTCTCTCTCCAGCCAATACAACAAGCAAACTCACCACCCTCCCCCTGTGTACATGGGACATGATTCCAAGGGGTGTGGACCTTCCTGGCAACATGGGACAGAAATCCTAGAATGAGAAAACCTTCTCAACCAAAAGGGGGAAGAGTGAAATGAGACAAAGTGTCAATGGCTGAGAGATTCCAAACAGGGTTGAGAGGTTGTCCTGGAGGTTATTCTTACGCATTAAGTAGATATCGCCTTGTTAGTCAAGATGTAATGGAGAGGCTGGAGGGAACTGCCTGAAAATGTAGAGCTGTGTTCCAGTACCTATGTTTCTTAATGATGATTTATAATGATATAGCTTTCACAATGTGACTGTGTGATTGTAAAAACCTTGTGTCTGATGCTTCTTTTATCTACCTTGTCAACAGATGAGTAGAACATATGGAACAAAATAAATAATATGGGGAACAAATGTTAGAATAAATTTAGTTTGAAATGCTAGTGATCAACGAAAGGGAGGGGTAAGGAGTATGGTATGTATAATTCTTTTTTTCTGTTTTCGTTTTATTTTTTTTTCTGTTGTCGTTTTTTTCTTTTTCTGAATTGATGCAAATGTTCTAAGAAATGATCATGATGATGAATATGCAAGTATGGATAATATTGTGAATTACTGATTATATATGTAGAACGGAATGATATGTTAAGAACATTTGTGTTTCTTTCTTGTCATATTTTTTTAATTTAAAAATTAATAAAAAAATAACAAAAAAAATGCGTGTGTTGTTGAGCCTCCACATATATGTAAATTTTCTGGCACTCTGCCTATTATTGATTTCCAGCTTCATTCCTTTATGATCTGAGAAAGTGTTTTGTATGATTTCAATCTTTTTATACTTGTTGAGACTTACTTTGTGACCCAGTATATGGTCTATCCTTGAGAATGATCCACGAAGCACTTGAGTATAAGGTATATCCTGCTGTTGTGGGGTGTAATGTTCTATAAATATCTGTTAAGTCTAGCTCATTAATTGTATTATTCAAATTCTGTTTCTTTACTGATCCTCTGTCTAGATGTTTGGTCCATTGATGAGAGTGGGGAATTGAAGTCTCCAACTATTATGGTAGATGTGTCTATTTCTCTTTTCAGTGTTTGCCTCATGTATTTTGCAGCATTCTGGCTTGGTGCATAAATATTTATGATTGTTATGTCTTGTTGAGTTGTTCCTTTTATTAATACATAGTGTCCTTCTTTGTCTCTTTTAACTGTTTTGCATTTGAAGTGTAATTTGTTGAATATTAGTATGGCTACTCCTGCTCTTTTCTGATTGTTATTTGCATGAAACTTCTTTTCCCAACCTTGCACTTTCAACCTATGTTTATCCTTGGGTCTAAGATGTGTTTCCTGTAGACAGCATATAGATGGGTCTTGATTTTTAATCCATTCTGCCAGTCTATGTCTTTCGATTGGGGAGTTCAATCCATTAACATTTAGTGTTATTACTGTATGAGTAGTACTTTCTTCTACAATTTTGCTTTTTGGATTTTATATGTCATATCTAATTTTTCTTCTTTTTGCCTTTACTGGTAATCTTCATTTCTACACCCATACCTCTCTCTCCTGTCTTTTTGTATATGCCTCTAGTGCTCCCTTTAGTATTTCTTGCCGAGCTGGTCTCTTGGTCACAAATTCTCTCAGTGATTGTTTGTCTGAAAATGTTTTAATTTCGCCCTCATTTTTGAAGGACAATCTTGCTGGATATAGAATTCTTGGTTGGCAGTTTTTCTCTTTTAGTATCTTAAATATGTCATCCCACTGTCTTCTCACCTCCATGGTTTCTGCTGAGAAATCTACACATAGTCTTATTGGGCTTCCCTTTTATGTGATGAATTGCTTTTCTCTTGCTGCTTTCAGGATTCTCTCTTTCTCTTTGACCTCTGGCATTCTGTTTAGTAAGTGTCTTGGAGTACGTCTATTTGGATCTATTCTGTTGGGGGTACGCTGCACTTCTTGGATCTGTAATTTTAAGCCTTTCATAAGAGTTGGGAAATTTTCAGTGATAATTTCCTCCATTAGTTTTTCTCCTCCCTTTCCCTTCTCTTCTCCTTCTGGGACACCCACAACATGTATATTCATGTGCTCTATGTTGTCATTCAGTTCCCTGAGTCCCTGCTCATATTTTTCCATTCTTTTCCCTATATTTTCTTTTGCTTGTTGGATCAGAAGCTCTGTCCTCCAGTTCATTAATCCTATCTTTTGCCTCTTGAAATCTGACATTGTAGGTATCCATTGTTTTCTTCATCACTTCTACTATGCCGTTCATTCCCATAAGTTTTGTGATTTGTTTTTTTTCGGACATTTGATTTCTTCTTTTTGTTCATTTATTGCCTTCTTTATATTCTCCCTCAATTCATTGATTTGATTTTTGATGAGGTTTTCCATGTCTGTTGGAACATTCTGAATTAATTGTTTCAGCTCCTGTGTCTCATTTGAATTGTTGGTTTGTTCCACTGACTGGGCCATATCTTCAGTTTTCCTAGTGTGGTTTGTTATTTTTTGCTGGCATCTAGGCATTTAATTACCTTAATTAGTTCATTCTGGAGATTGTTTTCACTTCTTTTCTCTAGTCTTTTCTTGCTGGATGACTTTGTTGTCTATCTGTTCTTTGACATTCAGTTCAGCTTATTCTGGACCACTATCTTAGTTTTGTTGAACAGAGCAGAATTTTTCAGTTCTTGTTTTCTTGTTTCTTATACTGCCTGTTGGTGCCTTCCCCCCTCCAACCCTTAGGAGGGTCTACTTAGGTATCATAGACCCCAGACAGACTTTCCCAGACCAAACTGGCCTTCTATCAGGAGGAAAGAGTCACCTGTGTCAGTTTTCCCTGAGGGTGAGAACCAGGAGGCTGAAAAACTTTCCTGTGAAGTCTCTGGACTCTGTTTTTCCTATCCTGCCCAGTATGTGGTGCTTGTCTGCCTGCAGGTCCCATCAGCATAAGGTCATGTGGTACCCTTAACTTTGGCAGACTCTCCCTGCTGGGGTCATGGTGGAGACAGAGGAGAGGTTGCAGGGTGGCTTTAATGGCTTCAAATTTCCAAACCCTGGGGCCTGAATTCTTTGAGGGAGGGCATCTACCTGAACTGGGCCCCACCCCTCTCCTGGGGAAGCCACAGGCTATAGACAAGCTCTCTGACAAGCTTGTTTCTTCCTATGCCTGGGGCAGTTGCAGCCTGAGAAGCCCTGCCACTGTATCCAAAGGCAGTGCAGCCTTTGTAGAAACACACCCACAAGAAAAAAAGAGAAAAATCCTTCTCAGAGCAGGATCCCCGTTCCTCAGGTTTGCCAATCAAGAGCAATTTCTAGTATGTTGCGTTGTGTACCTTCAGATCCTATGTGCCCCCTCCTTTCCTTCAGATCCCAGACCCTTTCAAGCATTATATGCTATCCAATCAAAAAAACCTGTTTCTTGTTTTCTTTTTCTGTTAGCCCTGCCCCCTCAGCGCTGGGGCAAAAATCAGCAATCTCCACTTTGACCAGGTTCAGCTGAGCTGGGGGCTTATTTTTGGTAGTCAGAATTTGTGAATTAATTCCACAATTGAAGGTTTATTGCATTCAGCCCCTGTTGCTGGTAAAGTCCCTTTCCTTTTCCCTCTGGGAAGCAGCTGTGGGGGACGGGCGCCGGCCGTCACAGCTTGGGCAACTCACGGTTCTGGGGGGCTTGCAGCCGGTCCAGGTGGTCCAGACTGGGGTATGCTGTGTGTCCGGTCACTGACATGGCCCCAGGAGTTGTTCTGTACTGTTCCCGGGTATTTAGTAGCTGTTCTGAAAGACGAACTAAATCCCACACCTTGCTAAGCCGCCATCTTGGCACTCTCTAAGGGTTCTTTATATGTAGGCTTGCAACTTAAATTATCATGCACCATAATATAACTTAAAGGGCATTTATTTTGTTTTGTGAGGCCTAATTCTTTTTCCTCTTCACAGATAACTGTATGCTAGTGGACATATTATTTAAACCTCTGAACCTCAGTTTTTTCACCAATAAAATGGGGTTAATACATATATTTCAGGTTTAGGAAGAAGAGGATTAATAAAGACTGAGCACTTTTTTTGTGGGGGGGTGGTGGCTCGTGCATGGGCTGGGAATCAATCCTGGGTCTTCCACCTGGCAGCTGAGAATTCTACCATTGAGCTACCTGTATAACCCCCGAAAGTACTTACTTGGCATGATTTGCTTGTGGCATATACAAACATTTAGAAAGGAAATTCTGCTACTGCTGTATTTTTATACTGTACCTGGTTCTTGGAACATGTTTTCCTGGATAAAAATACATTGTTAGCCAAGCAGGCCAAGGCTGACAGGTGGGCTAAAGTCCCCGAATCCTAAGCAGAACCAGTCCTCACACTCCAGTTTGTTTCTGAAGCTACTGATTGGGGAGGCAATGCATTTCTACATGTCAGCAAATAAATAATGGAAATAAAGGTCTTTTTTTTTTCTGTTCTACATATATAATCAGTAATTCTCAATAGCATCACATAGTTGCATATTCATCATTTCTTAGAACATTTGCATCAACTCAGAAAAAGAAATAAAAAGACAACCGAAAAAGAAATAAAACGGTAACAGAAAAAAAAAGATTATACATACCATACCCCTTACCCCTCGCTTTCATTGATCACTAGCATTTCAAACTAAATTTAGGAAATAAAGTTCTTTTAATTTCCATCAGAAGCCTTCTCTATAACTATGTACTGATAACTGCTCTATTATATTAAGTAAATTGGGGAATGGATGGGAATATAAAATTAGTCATCCACTGTGGTGCCTGAGGATTATCTGTGAGCTGTTGATATCATGGTCTCAGTGTTCCAAGAGCTTGGCTTCTGATTCCAACCCCTGTGCGTTTGTACCACTCACAAAAAGTAGCAAATCACAGGCAAATGATACATCACAGAGTTTTCTATATAATAGAATGTGAAGCTGTTGCTTCTCAGGATAGACTGCAGCAGAATGCATGTGCCATAGCAGAAGCTTTTACCAGGGCTGGCAGTCATATATGGGGGCATGGTAAGAAATAATTCAAAGGGGGATCTGTTCTGGCCTTATTTTACATTCCTAGTCAATAAGTGATTTAAAAAAAATTTTTTTTAAACATAACAGATAAACACATTCTTACCATATGATCATTCCATTCTTGGTATATAAACAAAAACTCACATTATCATCACATAATTGTATATTCATCACCATGATCACCTCTCAGAACATTTGCATCAATCCAGAAAAAGAAATAAAAAGAAAAAAGAAAAAAATTCGTACATACCATACCCTCTCCCCTCACCGATCACCAGCATTTCAATCTACTAAATTTATTTTAACATTTGTTCCCCTTTTTATTTATTTTTAATCATATGTTTTACTCATCTATTGATAGGGTACATAAAAGGCGCATCAGACCAAGGTTTTCACAATCACACAGTTACACTGCAAAAGTTACATCATTATACAATCATTTCAAGAAATATGGCTACTGGAATACAGCTCTGCATTTTCAGGTACTTCCCTCCAGCCTCTCCATTACACCTTAACTAAAAAGGTGATATCTTTTGTGCTGGTTTGAATCTGTGGTGGACCCCAGAAAAGCCATATTCTTTAATCCTCATTCAATATTGCTGGGTAGCAGCATTTTGATTGTTCCCATGGAGTAGTAGCTTTTGATGAAATGATTTCCATGGAGGTATATCTCCACCCATTGAAGGTGGAGTTGCTTACTGGAATCCTTTAAAAGAGGAAACATTTTGGAGAGAGTCCCTTTTGTAGAGCCACAAGAAAGCCAGCAAATGCCGCCATGTTCGCCATGTGCTCTTTTGGCTGAGAGAGAAGCATTGAAGTCATCGGCCTTGTTGAATCAAGGTATATTTCCCTGGATGCCTTAGATCGGACATTTCTATAGACTTGTTTTCATTGGGATATTTTCTCAGCCTTAGAACTGTAAACTAGCAATTTATTAAATTCCCTTTTTTAAAAGCCATTCTGTTACTGGTATATTGTATTCTGGCGGCTAGTTTTCACAATCACATAGTCACATCGCAAAAGCTATATCATTTTACAATCATTTCAAGAAATATGGCTACTGGAACACAGCTCTACATTTTCAAGCACTTCTCTCCAGCCTCTCCATTACACCTTAACTAAAAAGGTGATATCTTTTTAATGTGCAAGAATAACCTCCAGGATAACCTCTTGACTCTGTTTGGAATCTCTCGGACATTGATACTTTGTCTCATTTCACTCTTCCTCCTATTGGTCGAGAAGGTTTTCTAAATCCCTTGACGCTGAGTCCCAGCTCATCCTAGGATTTCTGTCCCACGTTGCCAGGAAGGTCCACACCCCTGGGAGTCATGTCCCACGTAGAGAGGGGGAGGGCTGTGAGTTTACTTCACGTGTTGGCTGAGAGAGAGAGAGGCCACATCTGAACAACAAAAGAGGTTCTTTAGGGGTGACTCCCAGGCCTAATTTTAAGTAGGCTTAGTCTATCCTTTGCGGGGATAAGTTTCACATGAACAAACCCCAAGATTGAGGGTTCAGCCTATTGCTCTGGTTGTCCCCACTGCTTGTGAGATTATCAGGAATTCTCCACTTGGGAAGTTGAATTTTTCCCTTTCTCACCATTCCCCCAAGGGGACTTTGCAGATACTTTTTTACTCACTGTTTAAATTACTCTGGGATTTATCAGGGTGTGACTCTGGACAAACGTACAAACTCTCATGCCCTACTCAATGTTTCATGTACTTATGGTGTTCAATTATGCTGTTCACATGAGTTATATTAGGAAATGCACTGGTCAAAATATAAATTTTGTACCAAATAAACATTTTTTGCTTTAGCCTCACACGTAAGTTAAAGTTTTAAAATATGAATTATCATCTATTTTCAACACCCTTCAGTACTGACATTCCTTTGTTCTTCCTTATGCAAAAACATTTTTAAATTTGTACATTTAGTCACTGTGTGGGATTGAAAGGATCTATGTATCCTAGAAAAGCCATGTTTTAATCCTATTCCCATTTTGTAGAGGCAGCTGTTTCTTCTAATCCGTATTCAGTACTGTATGCTTGAATCTGTAATTAGAGCATCTCCTTGGAGATGTGACTTAATCAAGAGCGGCTGATGAGCTGGATTAGGTGGAGAAGTTTACTGGAATCCTATAAAAGAGGAAACATTTTGGAGAAAGTGGGAGATTCTGAGAGAGCAGAATGACATAGCCATGAGAAGCAGAGAGTCCACCAACCAGCGACCTTTGGAGATGAAGAAGGAAAACGCCTCCCAGGGAGCTTCATGAAAAGAAGCCAGGAGAGAAAGCTAGCAGAAGACGCCGTGTTCGCCACATGCCTTTCCAGATGAGAGAGAAACCCTGACCCTGTTCACCATGTGCCTTCTCACTTGAGAGAGAGACCCTGAACTTTATCGGCCTTCTTGAACCAAGGTATCTTTCCCTGGATGCCTTAGATTGGACATTTCTATAGACTTGTTTTCATTGGGACATTTTTTCAGCCTTAGAACTGTAAATTACCAACTTATTAAATTCCCATTTTTAAAAGCTATTCTGCTTCTAGTATATTATATTCCAGGAGCTAGCAAACTAGAACAGTCACTATTACTATACATTCTAGGCATTCCTAGATTATACAATAGGTGATTTTTGAAAATTACTGTTCTGCCTGGGAACCCTGGCAATGACTGCCACCCTCAGCAGAGGGAGTGTGTGAGCTAAGAAAAAGACAATATAGAATCCAGCTTTGTTTCCTTAAAATGAAATTAACAAGAAAAATAAATTACTGATTCAACTGAGACTGTTCAGTTCTGTCTCTATTTGATTACGCTGATACACAGAAAGAAGAAAGCTGACAGTTTTGAAACTTCAGAAGAACAGACCAGGGTATCTTCTCCCCTCATCATAGCTTTCCTTACACTGTCCATTATTTGCACTTGCTTAGAGAAATCCTGATAAATTAGCATGTTTGTCACCAGAACAATCTTTTTGTACAAAAATAAAAGTATTTGCCTAATATTATCATGTATCTGAGAATGATGGAGATAAAGCTGCTAACATATCTGTGTTCATTACAAATAAAAAGCCTTATGAATCACTATTCTGAAAAAAAAAAAAGGCCAGCTAGAGCGCTAATACAATAATTTAATTCACCTGCCTATATATCTCAATATGGAACAGGACAGGTGGGTCTACAATTAATCAGGTAGAGCATTTCAGAGTTTGTTTTAAGATGGTAGAATGGTATCAAACATGCCATTTGATTTTTGTCCTGATCCTTCAAAAAGCGTAACAGGTTTCCCATAATTTTGTACGTTTAAAAAACAAATGCAAATATATTAAGTTTCAAAACTGTGTAGTACAAACTATTATATGGTGGCAAATTGACTTCTAGTTCTCTGTGCAATCCTTTAGTCGTATTTGTTGTTTTCAAATCTTTATTTTGCCATAAAAACCAAAGATGAGCTTCCAAGTATTTGCATTTCTTCTGTCCATGCTAGGTTAGCAGAAGCATTAAGCATTAGTGTAGCAAGACAGAAGGGCCCTGCATGGGATGGTCATGTAACATATGGAAAGATTTTCACTTTAAAATTAAAACCATGATAGAGGAGAAGTACTTCCTTCTGACTTTCTCTGAAATGTGAATCTTTCAGCAACATGAAGGGAAACAAAAACAAAAGAAAACTCAGAAAATATCCATGAAGCTGCCCTGAGTGATACACCTTAAGATTTGTTTTTTGATGTCATTGTACCAATCTTTAGCATTGCTTCCAACAGACTTTAGTATCTACCAAATCAGTATTAAACCATGCTTTTCTGATATTATAGCTCTCAAACAAACAGGCTATACCACCTGATTTAGATTAAGTAAATACGAACTAACTACCAGACTCTATATTTGTGGATTTAAGCAGGACCCCTGCAGCATCAGGAGACTAAGTACTAACATTCTTACAGTCCTCACTTTAGGAACCAACTTCCACATGCCTTCCAAGATATAACTAATGTCAATCAGGAGGAATCAAAGGAGGCACAGCTCCTAGTTTTGTTTTCTTTTTTAAATATATAAGGTGCTGCAGCAGTCTGGAGCTGTATGTACCCCAGAAAAATATGATCTTAAACTTAATCCATTCCTGTGGTGTACACCCATTGTAAGTAGAATCTTTTGATTAAGTTACTCCATTAAAGTGTAGCCCACCTCGGTCGGGATGAGACTTAACCCTATTACTGAAGCCCTTTATAAGTAGAATGAAATTCAGACAGAGAAAAAGCCACAGGAAGCAAGAAGCTGAAATTCAATGGAAACCAGAAGAGAATGGAGAGGCCAGGAGAGGATGCCATGTGACACAGGAACCAAGGACCAAGGATCGCTGGCAGCCAACCTGGGAACACCAGTATTTGGGAAGAAAGCACCGCCTTGATGACACCTTGATTTATACTTTCTCTTAGCTTCAAAACTGTGAGTTAATAAATTTCTATTGTTTAAACTGACTCACTGAATGGCATTTTCTTGAGCAGCTGAAGAACCTAAAACTGGTCTATATGCTTGTTTTCAGTAAAATTGGAGAAAAAAGACATTCTTTAAAAGGTGTTTTAGAATTACTCAGTGTTATTTTTTCCTAAAGGGGCAAAAGAAGCATTTTAAACTGGTATACCAGATGCACACCCTCACCCCCCCCCCCCCATTCTCCATACAGCACTCACTGTTACACTGGTCACAAGCGTAGATTCTCCCTTCCAGGGCTTCTGTCTCTGTGAACTTGGCCAGCATCTCAGTGAGCAAGCACTCGTTCTGATTGAAAGGGACAAACCCCTTTTCTATGCAGTGGTAACGTTCAGGAAATTCCAGGGACAGATCCCAAAAGGGTTCAATGGTATTGGATTTGTAATTGCATGATATACATGTGACCTAAAATGAAAAGATTTACAAGTTATTAGCTTCCATGCTTTCCACATATGTTTTCACTCACTTTTTTACAAGACACCTAACTTGACCAAACCAGGTATATAGTTTTTTAAAAATAATATAAAAATAATAAACATAACCTTAATGAAAAGAATCAGAGACTATTCACCTGTGGCATACATTTTAAACTATTTAATGTAGGCTTAAATTGGAAAACCATGCAGCATAAAAATCATCATCTATCCCTTTCTTTCTTCCTCTCTTCTCCCAAAGTGTGCTTTACCTACCATTCAATGCTGCAGTGGTACTTACTGCATGTTCCCACGGAATTATTAAAGGAATCAGCCCTAGATGGAGAATTTGCAGGTCACTGTGTGCTTCTCTCACCCAAAAACACTCTTCTTCCTGACTTTGTGCCTTCCACCCAACTTCCAACTTGCCCTCCTTTTTTGCCCTTCTTCCTTGCAGCATCCCTACACTGTTCTCTGTGACTGCAGAGCTTCAGGACACTGTGTGATTAAATCTATTCTCCCCTATAACCTTCCCAAAACCCACCTTTCTTCCTAAGAACCCTTACAGGTGGAAGAAGAGGTGATAAATGCTCTCCTTTTACATTAAAAAGTCAAAAGCCTAAATACAATTTCTGTTCCCAACCCACTCATCTTTCTTTATAAAACTCTAAAAACTAAGACACAAACATCAGTAACATAGTGCAGAAGTTTCACCTAAATCTCTTAAGTTGACGCCCTTCTCCCCCGCTTTTTTTACAATAAAAATTCTTTCTGCCTATGCTCACAAGGCCTTATCTAAGAATCTTTGCTTATATCTCTAGCCAGCTAAAAATCCATGAAATGAAAGGTAATGGAAATAGGAAGGAGGCTTGCTCAGGCCTTTGGCATCCTTTCAGCCATCTCCCTTCCTTTTATGTAAAGAATGCTTATAAAGACCTGGGAAGGAAGAATCCTGTTTGAAACTACTTTGGAGCCAGAGTTACAGGCAAACTATGGTCAAATTCCTAAAACTGATCAAAGGATGGCCTGCTAACAACAGATATTTAACAATGAAAATATTATATATTATTCATATTGTCATTAAAAACTAAAGACATTCATTGAGAATGAAGCGACATGGCAAATTAAACTAAAAATATGGACAGAAAGAGCCAGGAAGCAAGCTTATCAACAGTGCTATTACAATGTGCAGGACAATGACCATCCTCACATATGCACAATGATAGAAAATATTGGCCATCCTAATTAAAAATCCTGAAGGAAGGCACTCACAAGGCAGTCCAAACTCTAACATACAAACCTCTCTATCAATGGGCAGAGATGGGATGAGGGTGAGGCACACACCTACCTGACTGAGTAGCTTCCCATGAAATATAGTATTCACCACCTTTAAGACCTGTTTGGTGAGCTTCCTCTGGGAGAAGGGGATGAGGAACCGGTGAGTGGTCCCTTCTGACTCGAGCTCCTGCTGGACTTTGTGCAGCAGCTCACAAAGAAACTCCTGTGCATCCTGCTGGTCGTATCCGCGGAAGGCAGGGATCAGGCTCCACACGGAGTGAAGCATAGCAAAGGGCGACACCAGGGCCCACTTTCCAGACCACATGACTCGGAAAAGGGTGTGCAGTTCGTGACAGAGGGAAATGTGCTTTGAGTTTGGCTCCTTGTTCTGGATGAGTTCTAGGCTTCTTTTGATGGAGGCCCCACCGTTCAAACAGAGGCCCTCCGGGTCACACCACTCGGCCCTGTCTCTCCTCGTGGGTACTTCAGAGGCAGAGCTACTGGTCGGCTTGTCAGAGAGCTGAGCCTTCCCATTGGTCGCTTTGGGAAACAGATGGTCCGTTTTCGACGAGTCAAGATTCAAAAAACATTCTCGGAACTTCCGGAGGTGGCTGAGGACTTGGAGGATGGAGTTCATGTAGCAGGTGTTCCCCAGGTTCCGGAGGCCCGTGACGCCCGGGGTCATGGCCGGCTTGCTACGCTGCTTGAATTGACCGCCAGGTGCTTTCCTTGAGGTAGGGAGGGTGGCAGGGCGCCTCTCGGCCTTGGCCAAGTCTCGGGACGCGTGCAGGAGCAGCCGTGCGCTCTTGCGTGGAGGGGCGCTGGCCAGCTCCTCCAGCAGCCGCCGCTTCACTTCGCGCCTCCGCAGCCGCGCCTCCTCCTTCTTGCGCTCCAGCGCCTCTTCCTGCCGCTGTTGCTCCAACTTCGCCTGGCCCCGGGAGCTCTTCTCGAACCATATCCGCAGCGTCTTGGCCAGTAGGCGCTGGCGCCGGTACCACAGAGCCGTCAGCATCTGCGGCTGTCCCTGAGGAGTGCACTGCAGCTGGACCAGGTCCTCTCCGGAAGCCATGGACCGCAGCGTCCGCCCGCGTCTCATCAGCTCGTCCTGCTTCTGGCCCCTGACCGCCAAGAGGGAGCTTCTCAGCAGCTTCAGGTCACCCTCCGGGTTATCATTTAGCACGTAGTCCTTGCACAGATAACAGAACACATAGAGATCCCGGACTTCCATGGCTAGAGGGTGTCCAGTCTCTTCAAAGTGTTTAAGAGCATGATCCGCAATGTACCGGCCGCAGGCCACGTGGGAGCACTTCAGACAAGCCCACACGGACTCGGTGGTGGTGCACTCCATGCAGCACCATTTCTGAGGGTTCAGGATGGAGTGGTCCTGGGCCAGTCGTAACCGCCCTACATGTTTGCATCTATCCATGTCTTATAGAAGTCTCCACTCTTTTAACCTAGCATGAGAGAGCCCCCCCAAAAGAAAAAAGAACAAAATATCTTTCAGCAAAATATTTATTTTCCAAGAAAAAGGCTTTCAATTGTATTTTCAACTCTAGACTCACTGGTTGTCAGTTCAAAATTAGTCCCTTGGAAAGGAAGTTTACAAAAATGCAAAAAAAGGGGGCAAAATTGGTATAAAGACTGAGAATTACAGAACAACAATTAAATTCCTTAAAAAGGATAATAAACTACTATATGGGGGGGGGGGGCCTTCCCTAAGCACTAATTTGAAACTTTAAGTTTCCTAAGCCTGTTTTAATTCTTGAATATTGGCTAATTTTTATGTGAAGCTGATTTGTATTCCTTAGGAAATGTCTTTATTCATATTTCACATTGCACTCATTTGGTCATCAAGGGAAGGAAACTTGTATTCTGAACTTTCTCTGTACTGATGATGTCCTGGAAGTGAAAGCCTCTATATCTCATTACTGATTACGACCTTGGTTATGTGGAGAAACAGGCAGGGGAGAGGAAAGAGAAGAGAAACCCAGATGGTGTTTCAAGTACCAGTAGGAGAGATGAAGAGCCTTTAATAAAAAGGCAATCTTAGGTTGATTTCCATGTATTCTGAAGTGGAGATAACAGGATAAGGTAATGATAAGAAAGAGAAAGCCCTCCTCAGTACCAACCATCATTTTTATTTTCTTGAGTTCAAAAGACCTGAGGAGGTAGACCACAAGCCTCTTTTTGAAAAGAACACTTATATCTTGTAGAATTGCTGGGAAATTTTTCACCTTCTTTACTGAAAGGATAGATGAGTAGAGAATTAGATAAATCTCTTGGGATAAGAGGCAGAATGGCTACTGGAATTACAGTATTTAATCAAATTACTCAGAAAGAAAAAAGCAACAAAATTTTCTGTATGACATATGTGAAAATGCTTTTTCAAAAACAGTAGTATAACATATATTGAGCATTTTTTCTTCCTAATACTGCTTTTTAAATATTAATTGTCAGGGAAGCTTAGTGGGCAAATTCTCAGAGGAAAAGAAGCTAGCCAATTATTTTAAATAAAATTTTTATTCTTTGGAATCCTGACAGGTTTTTTTTCGGGACCAGGATATAAAATTCCCTAAAGGTAATTAATTTCTGTTATAAAGTCGACTTCTTTTACCTCTACTTCTTTTCTACTTTCCTTTCCATTTTTGTGAATAAATGCAGTTTCATGGTTATGGTGTCACCAAGAGAAGTTCTGAATTCAATGCACTCTGAGTAGCCCCTTTAGTTCGTTTCTTGGTTCCAGATGCCCTCTTTAGCCTAGTCCTATTGCCCAAACCCACAAAAAATTAAACCTCAGACTCCTCCCCATTTGTTACACCCATTCCAGATGGCAGAGGCCATGTCCCTATGTAAAGAAACACACAAATCATATAAAGGAAAGCAACTTAAATTATCCTCAACCAAGTTGGATCATGTTTTTCTTTGAGTGCTAAGAATTTAGTTTCTATTGTGTTATTTTTCTAGTTATTGACTTGTTAAGTGCCCTTTAAGTCATTTCTCTGTATGTATTTAGCCACTTCCTAAATAGATATAATCTTCTTTAGAGAGGAGATCATGCATTTAATTTTTCTTTATTCATATATAATGCTAAGACTTGTAGGAACTTGATTTTTGGTGGTCAAAAGTGTTCTGTTATAATTACCCTCCTATACAGTCTGCAAGGTGCGGAAATACCATTTCTGTTTACTTTTCTTAGGGCATGGCCAGGTGAAAACATGCATATATTAAAACGATGCAATGGTAAATAAAAGCATTTTCTTTTTGTTATTCAATACCAACTGAAAGTACAAGTTGGATATATACAATGCTCATGACTATTTACTGAGAACACAAAAGAGAGTGAGTTCGTTTTTCTTAATGAAGGAACTAAGAAAAAAAAATAGAGGCAATTCCTAAGTTTCTCGCTAATTTAATATTTTTCCAAATATAGTCCCTGAACCAGCTACCAGCATCAGAATTCCCTGGGGATATTTGTTATATATACAGATTTCCTGGTTACCATGGTAGACCTGAGAAGTTAAGAGTCTGCGGTGGGACCTAAAATCTGCATTTTAAATAAGCTCTACAAATGATTCTTTTGCACATTGGAACCTTAGAAATATTGCACTTATGTGGTAAATTATATAGGAATGAAAAACTTCTCATAGAAATCAAAACAGGAATTTTATTTCTCAAATTCTTTTACTAAGACCAATACTGTCCAATATAATTTTCTGTGATGATAAAAATGTTCCTTATTTCTGCGGTCTAATACTGTAGTCACTAGATATGTGACTTTTTTTGACATGTGACTTTTAAAAAAATATTTTTATTGAGATATCTTCACACACACATAGTCCATCCAAAGTTTATAATCAATGGCTTATAATCATTATCATCACATAGTTGTGTATTCATCACCATTACCATTTTTAGAAAATCTGCATCACTCCAGAAAAAGATATAAAAAGAATAAAGAAAAATTCATACATCCCATCACATGTGACTCTTGAGCATTTGAAATTCTTAGTGAGGCTGGGGAATTTAACTTTTCATTTAATTTTAATTAATTAAAATACAAAATTAAATAGCCACATGTGGCTAGAGGCTATGGTATTTGACAGAACAGGCAAACACACCAGGACAGGTATCTTTAGCTCATTCAGGTTTTCTTTTTCTTTCTTTCAAAAAATTCAGCATGCACTGAGTCATATCTTTGAAACTCAAAAACCTAATGCTTGGAAACTCTCTATTTTAGCCAACAGGAGTCTTGATGAGTCTTCAGAAATTTAATTGCTACTAAGATCTTATTGCATGAAATATAGCACAGCTTCAAATCCTACAGAGAGTATTTCTTTGAACAGGAAAACAACAACACAACACCCAGAATACAGAGGCCTTACAAAACCAACTCCTGTGCTTGGAAAAATTTGCTGGAACAACCAAAACCTAATATGGAAAAACACTAAAAAACCATTCCACACCCTCTCCATGGAGAGCTGTCAAGTAGAAAGGGCACTCTGGAAATTCTTTCCCCCAATTTCATTTTCTGATTTATAAATCTGCTGAGCATACACATCCTTTCCTGCACAGCCCTTTCCCCATTACAAATCTGTCATGGCAACTCACTAACCTGCCATATGGCAGAGTAAATCCATTCAGGAAAACACAGGGCTACTTTGCACCTCACTACACTGGATTTAAGCAATGCAGACCAGCTTCTTTTAGAGGGAAAACATCTGACCAGGAACTGGAAATCACTCAAAAGTAACACAAAAGAAAAAAGCCACCTTAACCAACATACACAATAGAGAGTGAGAAAAACACGAACCCAAGCATACTAGGTTCAAGAAAGACCATGCATTTAACTCAGTTCTCTCATACTTACTCTGATCACTTTACTTCAGAACAAGACCTAACACCCACTGGCAGAAAGAGGAATTCTATTTTACATTTTTCTGATATGTATAGCTTTTCCTTCATATTCCCAAAGGTCACAATGATCCTAACATTTCCATTTAAAACACACGTGACAAGCACAAAATATCCAAAACAGATATACTTGTAGCTTAGTTGGGAAAGAACCAGATGTGTCGTCACAGTTCTACAGCAAGTTGATCAGCAACTTTAAATAAATGTTCTACACATCTTGGACTGATCTGCATATGGGGAATGTAAACTTGACAAAATATTAGCTTTTGTTTTTAAAATCTGAATCAACTGAAGCTAAAACAATCAATATTTTAAAACTTTTTACTATAGATAAAGTCACTAAATATTAAGTTAAGACAAAATCTTTTCAACTCTTGCCTTTGTTCTGATGAGGAATTTCTAGATGTATCACATTTTTAAATTTCTCCACATGAGATGACTGAACATTATAATCATCCTTCAAAAATCTATAGCTTGAAAATATGATTTGTCTTTGAATTGGACTATTCTAATTATCCTCAAATAACAGATTTCTTAGCAGAAATCCTAAATACATTACTGTATCACCAGAAATTAAATCTGGGGGGAACAAATAAACAAAAACAAAATAGGAAAAAAATAAAGACAATCTACTTTAGGGAGATTTTCATTTCTTCTCTCTCTCATTGTACTGATTTCTTTACAGATCTTAACTAATGACCGCTGAATACTCCTGCCTGGTCTCAGTGAGACCAAATGACATAAATTCCAGCTTGAGCGAGAGTAGACACTATGGTAACATGCTGACAGCCTTCATTTACATAAAAGAATGCTAATTATGCAGTAGCATCGACATCTGCGATTCCACTCACTGCCATATGCGACAGCTCTGGGTATTTTAACCCTTCAACTTACTGAATGCACTCAGAATTACCTCTACCACAAAACCTGTAAGGACTGCTTGAAGAAACAGTGAATACATTTCTACAAATAACAAGTATTACAAATAAATTTTATTTTCTGCTAACATTTTGTTTCCAAAGGATATGGTAATATATAACAATATCAACAAATAATTAATAAAAAGATAAAAGCAGGGTAGAAATAATATTAAGATAGTTAATAAACCAAAAGGAAAGAGTGCTACATTCTAGACTATCATGTAGGACTTTAAAGGGTATACTATAATGAAACTAGCCTTACAAATTTTTATATTATAGCTAAGACTATAACAAAAAGTAGGGGAAGAGACTGAGAAGGGGATGGTTAGAGAAACAAACTTCAGAAATCCTTTTCTAAGGGACAGTAGTAGGGGGTAGGGGAAAATGGTGGAATGTGTAGATGTCTGTTCCCTTTCATCACCATTCTCCCTGAATGTGGAGATGGGTAAGAGATAACCTAGGGGTCAGGTCACAGCTCAGGAAACTCTGGAAAGGAGTTCTGAAGCTTTGACTATATGTGTTCTTCAGCATTCTGACCATGAAAGCTAAAACATACCCTTACAGCAGCAGCTTGGCCAAATGCGATGGCATGCTGATATGCTGGGCATGTGGTGCCCCTTGAGAGGTGTGCTTTCACTCATTTGTCAGCAGCAATAAAGTGCTGATGTTCAAGAAAGAGCTTTTATTGTGGGTTACAGCAGATTTAAGGTTAGACCAACAGGCAATGTCACTCTCACTTGCATTAGGATCTACCTTCTTCTGTGAGAAGGGAGTAGAGAATTGGACCCAACACACAACTCTGGTTTGCCCATGGGATGGGGCCAAACCTGCCATCTTGCAGGGCAAGGACAAAGATAGAACAACTGGCACAGTACTGATGCCTTGCCTCACAATGATATCAACTTCTCTAACCATAGTTAGAGCCCAAACTGAGTCAAAGCCCTCTGCAGGTTCATTCTTTGCTCTTTTGTTTTCTTCTACAGCTACATATGTGCTTAAGTCTCTTTTGTCTGGAGAAAGTGAGATGCAGACAGAGAGACACAAGTTTGCCCTGCCTTGGGTTATGTGTAATGCTATTTTTAGGCTCTTTGTCCTTCCTATGTCTACTTTATTTCTGGCACGAATAATTTATAACTTCATCTGTCTTACAACTTACTTGTTAATACTTCTATTTAATGTAAACTATTTTTTAGAGATCACTAGCAGTTTCTTTATAGCTAAATTCATTAGCTTTTTCTCAGTCCCCATCCACCTTTATCTTGCATAATGCTACTTTATACCCATTCCTCCACAATTGTTACTATTCCTTTCTGGTCTTCTTCTTATGTAGTAATCACACCTTCTCTGTTTGCACATGTTTTATTCATCAAAATGTAAGCTTTCCTTAAGGAAAGTGATTTCATCTATTCCTATAACTTCAAGGATCATCTCCATACAGCAGAATCAATGTATTTTAATTCCCACAAATACTTATAAAAAAACAGTCTACTGAGATATATTTTACATACCATAAAATTCAATCATTTAAAGTATACAACTCAATAACTTTTAGTATATTCAGAGTCCTACAAATACTCTAAATATAAAGTCTTACCATTTTTTTGGTAGAGACTCAGGCTCAGATTGAATTTTCACATGCTGATACCTCCATTATGACATAGACTACAATTGATAATATTGCATGATGAAGTGACTGAATTTGTTTTAAGTTTTTTGTTCAATGGCAATAATCATCACATGCTGAGCTATATATCCTGTTTAATCCAGGTTTTCTAGTTATCAAGATTTATTAAGATGACTGATGGGGGTTAAGGAGATGCTATCTATGGAACAAAGCTAAGGGAGCTGGACTTCAAGGAAGCAAACTTTTTTTTTAATTACAGCGGTTGTAGTTTTAAAGAAAAATTACACAGAAGGGATCAAGCTTTTTGATTCATTAATCTAGTACTCTTGTCGAAGAGGTCTGTGTCTGTAACTTAACCCCTTTTCAGGAGGATAGTGGATGGGGACAAAGTGGCCAAAAGGAGATTGCTTATATTAAATTCAAGGAAATTCTTAATACACTGGGAGAAAACAACGCCCAATCACCCCCGCATCCCACCCCCGCCACACACACAGACACTCTCTTAGTTAGAAATGTCACCTCTGACTCTATGCAGAGAATGAGTAGCCAAGAGTGGAAGAGAACCAGGTTGGACGGGTAAGGATTAAGCAGGTTTGCTTCAGGGTTTAGGAGTTTGTGCTGCCTCCATATAAAAGGGGCCTGCATGTATCAGGGGAGCCATCTACAGTGCTGACTTCAGACAGGTGCTGCATACATTTTGAGCTGACCCAGGATCCTGTCCCCTGATCTATCCCACTGCTCAGGCCCTAATCAAAAGGATTCCCCTTACCAACCTGGGTAATCTGCTCTGCCTACACCCTGGTTGGCTATCGCAACTTCCTATGAATCCCAATGCATGGCCACGTCAACAGAAGAAAGATGTCACTCACAAGGCAGGATGTTACTTAAGCCGAGAAAAAATTATCCTGTGCAACAGCAACCTGATCAGTTAATCTGCTATTTCTTCTTGTTGAAGATGTGCATTGTGCTCTGCCTTCAGCCATACTGGATGCTAAGGCCCGCTGACACATAAGCAGACCAGCTCTATCATGTGCAGCAGAAATTCCACTTCAGCACATGTGCAAACGGGCAAGAAACTGCACAATACGAACTACTTTCCTTTCTTTTATTATGCCTGGGACTACCATATTGGTATTGAGATTTTCCCTGAAGTAAAAGGGAAAAAAAAGTTTACATAGGAATGATTCTCCTTTAAAAATACATTAAAAAATTGTGTGTGTGTATGTGCTTTTGAAATGGAACAGGCAGTCAACTGGGTAGAGGAGCCAGAAACAAGGCCAGCTTCATATAGCAAACCCTGGAACAGCAGGTGCATTTGTACAAGAAGGTACTAAGGGTATCTACACAATATAATCTGTAAGGGGAAAAGGAGAAGTTACTCAAAAGTGTTTTTGAATAAATTTAAATTGAAATGCTAGTGATCAATGAAAGGGAGGGGTAAGGGGTATGTGTTAGTTAGATTTAGTTGTCAACTTGGCCAGGTGAGCATACCTAGTCTTGTTGCTGCGGACATAAGCCAATGGTATGTGAACCTCATTTGTTGCTAATTACATCTGCAGTTGGCTAGGAGGCGTGTCTGCTGCAATGAGTGACGTTTGACTTAATTGGCTAGTGCTTAAATGAGAGAACGCAACGTAGCACAGCCTAAGCAGCTTGGCATTCCTCATCTCAGCACTTGCAGCTCAGCCCAGGCCTTTGGAGATGGAGAAAGAAGTCACCCCGGGGAAAGTTGTTGGAACCCAAGGGCCTGGAGAGAAGACCAGCAGAGACCATCCTGTGCCTTCCACGTAAGAAAGAACCTCAGTGGAAAGTCAGCTGCCTTTCCTCTGAAGAACCAACAAAATAAATCGCCTTTTATTAAAAGCCAATCTGTCTCTGGTGTGTTGCATTCTGGCAGCTAGCAAACTAAAACAGGGTATGGTATGTATGAATTTTTTTCTGTTGTCTTTTTATTTATTTTTCTGAACTGATGCAAATGTTCTAAGAAATGATCATGATGATGAATATGCAACTACGTGATGATATTGTGAATTACTGATTATATATGTGGAATGGAATGATCATAAGTTAAGAATGTTTGCATTTGTTTGCTATTAGATATTTTTTTAATTTAAAAATTAAAAAAAAAATCAGTTGCAAGGATAGGTAGGCTAAGCCTACTTACTTAAACTTAGGCCTAAGAGTCACCCCCAAGAGAATCTGTTCTGTTGCTCAGATGTGACCTCTCTCTCAGCCAACATGACAAGCAAACTCGCTGCCCTCCCCCTCTCTATGTGGGACATGACTCCCAGGAGTGTGGACCTTTCTGGCAATGTAGGACAGAAATCCTAGAATGAGCTGGGACTCAGCACCAAGAGATTGAGAAAACCTTGACCAAAAGGGGGAAGAGCAAAATGAGACAAAATAAAGTGTCAATGGTTGAGAGATTCCAAACAGAGTCCAGAGGTTATCCTGGAGGTTATTCTTATGCATTAAATAGATATCACCTCTTTAGTTAAGGTGTAATGGAGAGGCTGGAGGGAACTGCCTGAAAATGTAGAGCTGAGCTCTAGGAGCCATGTTTCTTGAAGATGATTGTATAATGATATAGCTCTTGCAATGTGACTGTGTGATTGTGAAAACCTTGTGTCTGATGCTCCTTTTATCTACCTTATTGACAGATAAGTAAAATAAATGGATTAAAAATAAATAAATAATAGGGGGAACAAATGTTAAAATAAATTTAGTAGATTGAAATATATATATATAATACTGGAAAGCTATTTTTAAAATTGATCTTTAATAGTTATATCAAATGTAAAGCATTAAAACTATAAAGTAAAAAAAATCAGTTGCAAACATGAAAAAAAAGTGTTTTTGGCTTGCTTGTTTGTTTTGTTTTACCATGATCTTCCTGATAAGCGAGTGACAAAGCAAGGTCCAAACTAAAGCTTCCCTGTTCTACTCTACTGCCACATGAATAAACTGTTGCTAACACTGATAGACTCAGGGTTTTATCCTCTAAAAATAAGACCACAGGAAAAATCATGGTTTGTCCCGGCAGTGTGCCTCCCAAACATCATGTTCTCTACAGCACCCAGGCAGTCAATCATCAAAAATGTATACATATGTATATACATATGTTAAAGTGTATATATTTGTCAAATCTTCTTCTTCTGTCCACTTTAAATCTGTGCAGTTTATTGTATGTAAATTACAATTCAATACAGTTGTTAACAATATCACTCATACAACATACATACATATAAACAATTTGCCCCTAAAGAAATAACAGATCTAGGTAACAGTTCCTGAAACTATTAGGTGAAAGTTGACAGGAAACTTTATAATGGATGAATAAGGCTGACAACATCTGACTCTACTGATGAATTTTATACTAAATGTACAATCGTTCATCGTAAGTCTCCTGATATAATGCAATAAGAGCGTCAAAGCAACATCATCAATAAAGTACTCTTGTTAAAAGAACTGAACCTGAGTCTAATGAAGCCTTTGGATCTCACTTCCAAGTAATAGGAAATATGGAAGATAGGAACATGTCACCACAAGCCTGCATAGCCAAATAAGAATGTGACAAATGTTATAAGATCAAAGATCTGGGATTCTTTAATAAACACTAAGGATGAAAAAAAAATGTGGGACGGGTGCATCTGCTATAGATTATGGAAACCTAAGAGACATATTAATCAAATGCAATGTATGGTTCTCCTTTAGAAATTGATTTGAACAAACCAACGATAAAAGGAAACTTTTGAGATAACTTTGAAAAGTTTTAAATATTGTCTGTCTTTAGCTACATGACTAGTTTGGTGGTGGTGTTTGTTTTTTTAATTTAAAAACAGCTTTATAGAGGTATAACTGACATAATAAGCCATACATCTTTGAAGTGTATAACTTGATAAGCTTTGACATATGGCACACGCTTATGAAATTATCACAATCAAAATAATGAACACGTCATTTTTCCCAAGTTTCCTCATGCCTCTTTGTAATCCATCTCTCCAGCCCCATTCCCTATCACCCCAACCAAGTCCACAACTGAAGAAATCTGAACAGAGACTATATATTAGATGACATTAAATAATTATTAGTTTGATGTGACAATGGTACTATGGTTGTATTTTTTTAGTCTTTGTATGTTAGGGATATCTCTGAAGTATTTATTGGTGAAACAGTATGATGCATAGAATCTACTTTAAGATAGGCCACGAGAAAAAAATGACAGACGAATAGATGATAAAAGATTGGCAAAACCTTAATTGTTGAAGCTGGGTCATGGGGTTCATTATACTATTCTCTTTATAGGCATGTATGCTTGAAAATCCCATAAAAATATTTTTTAAGACAAAAAGCCAAACAACATATTTTCTGATAGTAAGAGAAAATCCTGGGAAACCCTTGCACCTGTACAGCCACATCCTCCCCACCACTGGTCGCCCATGCTCACAAGCACCAGCTTTGCATCCCCAATCTGCGCCTATACCTGTGCTGCAATGCATCACCGCACTTTTATGCCCTGCCCTGCGCCCTGCATTCTGCTCCACACCATTCCGCAAACACAAGGCTTTAGACAACTGAAGGAAATCAGATTCCAAAGTAAACCAGTCAAGATATTTACATGCCAGGAAGACAGCAGAAGATCACTAAGCATATCAAGATGCAGACAGATACAGCTCAGTCTTAATGACCAAATTAAAACACCAGAAGAGACACAAACATAGGAACAACTAATCAAAGATGTTCAAAACTTTACTAAATAAAATAAATTGGATGGCTAATGACATAAAGGAGATCAAGAAGACAACTAGAAGAGCATAAAAAGGAATTTGAAAGAATAAATAGAAAAATAGCTGATATCACAAGATTAAAGACTCTGTTGAACAAATAAAAAACGTACTAGAGACACACAACAGCAGATTTGAAGAGGCAGAACAGAGACTCAGCAAACTAGAGGACAGGACAACTGATTTTGAACACACAAAGCAGCAAATGGCAAAGAAGATGGAAAAATTTGAATTGGATCTTAGGGAAATGATGGAACAAAGAGCACAAATAGAAGAATCATTGGTCTCCCAGAAGGAGAAGAAAAGAGAAGAAAGGGCAAGGAAAATTAGTTGAGGATATAATAGGGGAAAATTTCCCAATCCTTATAAAGGACATAAATATGCAAGTCAAAGAAGCTCAACAAACCCCAAATAGAATAAATCCAAATAGGCCTTCCCCAAGACACACACTAATCAGTCTGTCAAATGTTGAAGAGAAGCAGAAAATTCTGAAAACGGCAAGAAAAAAACAATCTACTACATACAAAGGTAACCACATAAGACTGAGTTCAGACTACTTAACTGGCATCATAGAGGCGAGAAGGCAGTGGTATGATATATTTAAAATCCTGAAAGAGAAAGACTTCCAGCCAAGAATTCTGTACCCAGCCAAAATTGTCCTTTAAAACCAAGGAAGAGATTAAAATTTTCAGACAAACAAATCCTGAAAGAATCTGTCAACAAGAGACTGGATCTACAAGAAATACTAAAGGGAGTTCTGCCAGTTGAAAAAAAAAAAGACAAGAGAGAAAATCCTGGGATACAAATCATTCACAAATTAGACAAATTATGAGACACCCTTCATTTGTATCATTTTACCATCCTTCCAGATTTTTTTAAATGCATCTTTCCCACACCCACACCCCCACCCCACCAAATCAAAGCAGTGTGATTAGTCTTGGCAGTCCTAGTCACAGAGGCTGCCTGCACCATCATTTCTGTCTCAGTCTCAAGTCCCCCACTTCAGACTTAGGTGGCAACACCTCTACAGCTCCTCAAAATTTCTTCTAGTAATTTTACCAGATTTTTATCACAAAAAATGTCACGAGTATCCCTGTTTTTTTGGAAGCACAAAGCCACTTTTATTCAGTCTGTTGAAATGCCTTTGCTTAGTCTAATGTTTCCTTCTTTCTGAAACTTCCTCCTTTATTAGGAAAGGAAAACCCCTAATTTTTTCCCTCAGTTTTGCTCCCTCTCTAACTCCAATCATGCAGGTGGCCAAGAATTCATCCTTTTCCTTTCCAAGTTTCACTATAGTCTCAGTAAACAACAGCACAAAAATTCTATTTTAAAAAATCCATTTTTTTCTTTTGACCAGTCAAATAAAAGTTACTCCCAGTCCACATGATGTTTAATGAAGAAAAATTTCATCACAGTTCCAATATAATATTTGCAAACACCAATAAACTGTTTTCCAGTTGGGACTGTGGGATATATTTTCTCACAAAGAAACGACGCTATGACAGGAAATTGTCCAGTTATAAAAACCTACTGAATCCATGATGTAGCTACAGTATAGTTCTAGAAGACTAGCGCTACCACTATGGACACTAACTACCAAATGAAGCTATGCTATTTTACATTTTTTCTCTGAGAAAATTAATTCAACGTTTCAATTTGTGATGCCAAAAATTGCTTTCCCAGCTGTAGCCCAGGCAGTGAAATTGGGAATCTCCATCCTCCTACTTTCTCTACATGACTGAAGAGGGCTTTCCACACATGCCATTTGTATGGAAGACACATCTAAAAGCTAGAAACTGCCTGCAGAGAAATAAGGGAACAATTTATGTGAACAGAAAATAAATCTGACTAGAACCTACAAATGGATCCTCAGGACTAAATGCCAGTGTTGGTTGTTTCAATGTCTGTTCTAAGAAATGGGAACCCGTCTTCCTGATGTCCTGTGCCTTCTCCAACAGTATACCAAAGCATATCCCTCAGGACTGAGGTCCATTTTGCATGAATGGAGACAATTTTTTTTTTTTTCGGTGGGGGGTGGGGGGTGGGGGGCTGGCAAGATCCGGGAATTGGACCAGGGTCTCCTGCATGGAAGATGAGCATTCTACCACTGAACCACCCATGCACCCCTAGAGACACAATTTTTAAGCAATTTAAGGGCAAAGAAGACAAAGACAAATGTCCAAAGAAAAGGGACCAAATACAAAGGGGTATAAGTGCATTCAAAAGAAAGAAAACTGGAAAGTACAAAGAGAACTCTCAGGCACTTTAAAAGGAACAGGTTAAACTAATTTAAAAATTGACCATACAACAGAAACCACCCAGCTGTTTTGTTTTTTTTTCGTAAAGGCAGAATTGTGTATAGTAATAATTCATAATACAGTATATGAAAATAACGCATCAATATATTGTGATGTATATAATATACTATTATGAGTTTATATAATATACTAGAAGGACAAGAAACTGATAATATGCCTTGTGGAGGAAAACTGGTGGTTGAAATTTAAAGGAGACTCAGTCATCAGCCTTTGTACTTTTTGAAAAAAAAGTCATGTGCTACCTATTTTTTAAAAAGCTATGGTACTGAGGAAACACAATGTTTCAACATTCTTAAAAAATCCAGCCATCAGCAAGATGACTGAAGATAAGCACAGAACATACTGAGCTTATTATATTTTCATTAGGAAATAAGATTTAGAGACAGGCAGTCAGATATTACTTATAGTGTATGGAAAACCTAAAGAATTATATTCTGGTACCACTAATCATTGCAATTATAGAGAAGAGGCTCCTTTACCCCTTCTCTATAAGCTAAGATCGGGCAAAGTGTAAATGTCTTCAGTTTATTACAGACTGGCATTAAAGCAGAGCCTCAGTCAGTCAAGTGTCAATCATTTGAAATTTCCTATCAACCAAGGTGCTGAGGTAATTTCTACTCTACTTCCCTAGGGGCCATTATGGAAAACTGTTCAAAGAAGTGAATTTAGTGGCACAGTCTTTCTTTTCCCTAACTCTCAACAGATCTTCCTTTCTTAATGGGACAGCTCCCGGTGTTATTCCAGTTTACTGGTCAGCCAAATGTATCCTTTAACACCCAACCAACCTCTCCATAGAAGTGTGACTGTGTGTTTGAAGACGAGAAGGTAATCAGCTGAATAGTGGAACACAAGCCCCTAAAAGCATTCCAAGGGCAAGAGGTATGCTACAATGGACAGTATTCCTAATATTGTATCATGAATTATTAGTCTATAAAACTACGGAGCAGTAATATGTCACAGAATTCTTCTGAGGGAGAATCAAATGAAATAAATTCCATATAACAGCTGTGTGAAAAGTCAACTCTAGACAACTTTGCCAGCCTTGTTTCTGAGAACAGAGACTCCTACATCCAGTTATTTTTGCCTTGACAGGGCCTAAAGAAGGGCTGACTAACTGAACAGCTTACAGTAACTGATTCCCTGGTCAGATAATTTCATCCAATAACGCATTTATAATAAGATATTCTTAAACAGGAAATTAGAGGATACTTTTATATTCGAAATGATAAAAATAGTATCCCAATGTTTTAGGTATCTTTTCAGAGTAAATTGAAAGGTTTTTCTAATATCTATTTTTCTTGGGTCTTTAAAATCAACACAGTGCAAGACAGTAAAAGTCCAGTTAAGATGTTAAAAGCAAACCTAGATTAAAATAAATAAATAAAGCAAACCTAGAGCATCATAAAATGTAGTTGAATTAAACGAAGATAATCAGTTTCAGCTCACTTTCCAATGTCCATACCTACAGGTCCATAAGAATGTGCTGCACAGCAAAAATATAGAAGGGGCCTTCTTTCAAATAAGGGACAGAAGGCATTTCAAAGATGTGAACTGTGTATGAACCCACATCTCTCATATAAAAAGCAGAAGTACTTTTGGGAATTCAACCACAGTGAGAGGGCATAGAAGGTGAGAGGACCAAGCCCTAACTCATGTAAGAATAAAACAGGCTCATAAAATGAGGGCCAGTGCACACCCTGGCAATGAACTTCATGTAGTTTAAATCCCACAGATCTCAGCCATCCTATTTTAAAATATCAACCCTCTTGGCCTACCAGTGAGTCCCACAGTTTGGATTAAGATACCAAAGTTCCCATTAAAGGCAAATATATAATTTTACAAGAGAAACACATTAAGCCAGTCAACTGCTAATAACTAGATTCATTTAGCATAGTAGGAAGTGGAAAGCAGAGCTCTGAGGAATACTGTACAGATAAACGTTGACAGTGAGAAAGAGATTAAAGAGGGAGAGAAAAGTATAAATCACTGCCTGAGACCCCACAGTTGGAAGACCTGAGCAGTCAAGAGGCAACAGACACTAAGGAGGGAGGTCACTAAAATAAAGATATGAGAACACAAAAAATAAACCTCATTGAGGTCATAATTTTTTCTAGCTTCCTTTCCATGTTGCTGATGCTGTACATACTCATCAAATTATAATATCAGTGAGATATATTTTTAACAAAAACTAAATAATGAAAGGATGTATATATATATAATATGTATAGATTTTTTGGACACCAAACAAGAAATTTCATTATCTTGAATGTTGGTACATAATGAATAATAAACTTCATTAGAGGAGAAAACAGATATAGAGGTGGATTTCTGGGCAAGTTTAAAACTTCTAGAGGTTGCTGGCACATTGTTTATAAAATCTTTTTCTTAGTACAAGGTTTATGTCCTTTTACTTGACAATTTCTATTAACAGTTCTTATAATATCAAGCGCAAAGTATTTTGCCTGTTGGTTAAATGAAAAACAGAGAGGGAGAAATCAGAAAATTTTCCTGGAATATAAGAGTATTTGAAATTGTTTTTGTACTTTAATGTACATTTTGGAATCTACATTTGAAACAAGATTAAAATATCTTAATTTTTGACTTTTAAAATGGTCATAACAAAGGATTCTCTTGACTTACAAATCATAGTAGCTTTACAAACGATTGAGATACGTGTACAAACAAATATCAGATGCTCTTGGAAACACATTTTAAGATACAGCAATTATTTCTTTTTGGGTTTGCTCTTTTTTGGGTTTGTTGTGATATTGAAGAAAACTCTATCTTACACTAGTTTA
Organism: Myrmecophaga tridactyla; assembly: GCA_004026745.1. Taxonomy (NCBI): domain Eukaryota; kingdom Metazoa; phylum Chordata; class Mammalia; order Pilosa; family Myrmecophagidae; genus Myrmecophaga; species Myrmecophaga tridactyla. Next base: position 36,385 of record PVIY010004828.1, on the reverse strand, counting down.
ATCTTAGATAACTATAGATTGTATAGATCACAAAGTTGGAATCAAAGTTTTCCTAGGCCTCCAGTCCAAATAACTCAAAGACATCTTGTATCCTAAGTGGAGATTTTGCTTATTTTTTCCTCATTATATAGTTAGTGTCAGTGAGCTCTTTGTGGGCAGTCTGTCTTGGTCATGACTTATTCTTATAAAATCACTCCTTACAGTAAAGCAAATATAAAAGATATTTTCCCCAGTACAAGGAAAATAATCTGGATCGATGACTCAAAGGTATAGGTGGTCTGACATTCTTGAAACAGGTTTCAACAGTCCTAGGATTTTTCTTCCTTTTCTTTCTTAAAGATTCTCTTCCTTTCTCACAACTGGGCAATCACTGCCCTATTCTCTTCTATTCTCCATCTGTGGAAGGTCACTCTTGCCACACATGACGTCGATCTGTAAGTCACTGCTCTCTTCATACACTTTGGACAGCATGGGCATTTTCGACATCTTCTAAGCAGCTCAACCTCTTGAAAAGCCTTTTCAGCAAGATCATAAGTATAGCTTTTAATAGGTACAAATAACTAGAAAAGTAATTTTCTAAAATCAAACTTTTAGTAGAGAACAATGTGTTGTCTGAGCCTGACTTCACAGTAAATTTCAATTATTACTTTAAAATTAATGATCACTAACAATAAGGGGAAATACAGATTAGCTCCCCTTAATAGTGTGACTGTATTATAATTTAGTTATCTATTTTCCTATAAAAGGACCTATGGACTCCTTCCAGTGTTTTACTATTAACAGTGCTGCTGTATATATTCTTTTATAGTTTCTTGGTGCACACTGCAAGAAATTCCCAAGTATATATATTTAGGAGTGAAACTGATGGATCATAAAGTGTGCAAAAGTTCATCTTTAAAAGAATATGTCAAATTATTTTTCCAAGTGGGTACAGGAATTTACACTTACACTAGAAATGTGTAAGGACTCCCAATGATGCACATACTCTCCAGATATTGGTATTTTGTCAATTTACTTTGTGAAACAGAATTTCATTGGGGTCTTTTTTGTATTTCCCAGATTAATAATGAAACCTAGCATCATTTCATATGTTTATTGACCATGGCACTTCCTTTTCCAAACACTGCTATTTGTTATTTAACTTTCCTTTAAAAAAATCAACACCAAAATCTTCTGTCATCTACATTTCCTTATGAAAGACATTATTTTACATTTACTACATAAAAAAAAAAAAAAAAAAAGAAGAAGAACTAACTTGTTTAAAGCCAGGACAAAGGTCTCCATTCTATCACCTAACTCAGTTATAGTAAACTTTCAGGACATCACCACTACACCTAACACTGAGATAAGAACTTAACAGAACTAATAAGATCTAAGTTACTATGAAGGAATTATCAATAAGAAACATAAGAATAGACATGATGAATATGCAACTATGTGATAATATTAAGAATTACTGATTGTATATGTAGAATGGAATGATATCTTAATGTTCTTTTGTTAAGTTTTTTAATTAATAAAAAAGTTTATAAAAAAAAAAAAGAAACATAAGAATAGACATTATATATTCCAAAAGGCCAATCAACAGACCTCTAAGGGACCATCTACAGCATTACTAATTCTAAGAGGCCAACCTAAAAGTTTACCAGCAAATAATGGGTAGCTCTATTTAGGATTTCTCCAAATAGAACACAGATAAATTTGGCTAGGGCTGAACTTTTCAATATTTTTATATTTAACTTGGTTTATAAGTAATAAAATCACCTATCATTTATGGAACATTTACTACCTCCAGGCACTGTTCTCAAAGCTTAAAATTATGTGATTTAACTTCATTTTTTAAAACTTTTTAATTGTATAGTACGACATATATATAAAGCAAAGAAATAAAAAAGCAATAGTTTTCAAAGCACTCTTTGACAAAATTGCAGAACAGATCCGAGTTTGTGATGGGCTACCACACAATCCACTCAGGTTTTTCCTTATAGCTGCTCCAGAATATAGGAAGCTAGAAGGCTTAAATATTTTTTTATCATCACAATTGACTTTTTTCCTTCCTTCTTTTTGTGAAAAATTACATATATACAAAAAGCAATAAATTTCAAAGCACAACCCCATAATTAGTTGCAGAACATATTTCAGAGTTTGACATGGGTTACAATTCCACAATTTTAGGTTTTTACTTTTAGCTGCTCTAAGATACTGGAGACTAAAAGAAATATCAATTTAATGATTCAGCATTCATATTCATTTGTTAAATACTATCTTTACTGTATAACTCCACGATCACCTTTGATCTTTCCATCCCTCTCTTTAAGGGTGTTTGGGCTATGACCATTCTAACTTTTTCATATTGGAAGGATCTGTCACTAATAAGGGGTAGGGAGATGGAATTATCTGATGTTCTGGAGAGGCTGGGCTCTCTAGGTTTTTATCTGGACCAGGGACACATCTGGAGGTTGGAGGAAAGTTACTCTTTTCAGAAACTGACAACCCTTGTGGAATTTTATATGTTGCCTTAGGTGGTCTTTAGGATTGGCTGGAATGGTCTGGTTTGGGGTTTTAACTTCATTTTAAACAGAATAAACTGGCTCAGAGAGGTAAAGAAATCTCTCAAGCTCATATTACTGCTATACAGTTGGGCTGTGATATAAATTTCAAAGCTGGCTCTTAACTAAATGCAACTGACCTCTGTTAAAATTTAAAACACTTGCAATCTGGTGGATGTGAAATGATATCTCATTGTTTTAATTTGGATTTTCTTGATTACTAGAGAAAGGTTGAACATTTTTTCATATGTCTATTGGCCATTTTGTATTCTCTTCTTAATTATAACCTATGCCTATATCTTGTTTGGGCTGTTTACCTTTTATTAAACGATTTAGAGTTCTTCATATATTCTAGAACAAGGCTTCTGTCAGTTAGCTGTGTTGTAAATATCCTTTATCAGTTGGTAGCTTGTCTTTGTTTAAAGTGTCTTTTGTCATTCATATGATTTACAGTTAATGCAATCGTATTTAATAATCCTTGAGGTTTATAATTTTGTTTATAAATTCCTTTCTTAGCCCAAGGTAATACAGATATTTTCTTATAGTTTCCTCTAAAAGTTTTAACGTTTATACTTAGGTTGTTAACACATCTGGATTTTGTTATAGCTCTAAATGCTTACATTATTAAAAAAAAAAAACATGCAGAAACTAGAGAAAGAAGCACGAAGATTCCTAAAGTGAGCAAAAGGAAGGAAATAATAAAGGTTAAAAGTGGAGATAAATGAAATAGAGAATAGAAAACAATAGAGAGAATCAATGAAAACAAAAGTTGGTTCTTTGCACTCCTGCCAATCCTAAAAAAAATACCTAGGACATTATATAAGATTATACATAGGTTCCATGCACTACGGTAACTTTACAGAAAATTACAACCTCTAGATGGGTCCCAGGACCAGACAAGTCCTGAAATGCAGACAGGGCAGCCGCTCCAGACCATTAACTAGTTCCATCCCTTTATCCCATATTTTCAACAGTCCCTTCCAACATGAAAAGTTTAGAATGGGCATCACTCAAATACCCCTAAAGAGTGGGAGAAAGATCAAAGCAATGGTGGAATTATACAGAGAAGGTAGAGCTTAACAAATGAGAATGAGTGCTGAATCATTATGTTGATATTCATTTTAGTCTCAAGAACCTTAGAGCAGCTAGAAGTAAAAATCTAAAATTGTGAAATTGTAACACATGCCTCCCGGGGAGCTTCATGAACCAGGAAGCCAGGAGAGAAAGCAGTAGATGATGCCTTGCTTGCCATGTGCCCTTCCAGCCAAGAGAGAAACTGTGACTGTGTTCACCATGTGCCTTTCCAGATGAGAGAGAAACCCTGAACTTCATCGGCCTTCTTGAGCCAGGGTATCTTTCCCTGGATGCCTTTGATTGGACATTTCTGTAGACTTGTTTTAATTGGGACATTTTCTCGGCTTTAGAACTGTAAACTAGCAACTCATTAAATTCCCCTTGTTAAAAGCCAAAAAAAAAAAAAAAAAATTGTAACACATATCAAACTCTGAAATCTGTTCTACAACTAATTGTGATGTACTTTGAAATATATTGTTTTTTGTATATATGTCATTTTTCACAAAAAAGAGAAGGAGAAGTATACTAGAGAAGACAGGAATTAACAAATGAGTATGACTGCTGAATCATTATATTGATACTTCTTTTGTTCTCCAGTGTCTGGGAGCAGCTAGAAGAAAAAACGAAAAATCGTGAAACTGTAATCCATACCAAACTTTAAAATCTGTTCTATAACTACTTGTTAAAATGTACTTGGAAATCTATAGCTTTTTTGTATATATGTCATATTTCACAATAAACAAAACATTAAAAAAAAGTTGGTTCTTTGAAAAGAACAATAAAATTAACAAACCTTTAGCTAGAATGACAAAGAAAAAAAGGGAGAGAGCACAAATAGCTAAACTCAGGAATGATAGGGGACACTACTACTGACCCTAAAGAAACGAAAATTTCTGAAGCTATGAAAATCAGCAGTACCCCATTCAGGAACTGTTTAGAAAGTTGAAAAAGTGATGAGACATTGAGTAGAGATATGAATGAAGCTGATCTGGATAGGACTAAGTTTTATCAGAAGACTGGGTAAAGGATGATATCGTCCATATTTTAAATTTTCAACTTCTATGTGAGACTAAAGGGAGAGATGTTTATTTGGAAAAAAATTTATGTTTTTGACAGTACATTTCCTAATTTAATTTGTATGGTCCGTATTAACTTGTATTGAACACCATAAGTACATAGAATCCTGAATACGGCATGAGATTTTATTGGTTTGTCCAGGTTAGTGTGATGCCGCTATAAATTCCACAGTGATTTGAACAGTAAATAAGGAAGTATTTGCAAAGTCCCCTGAGGGGAATGGGGAGAAAGGGGGAAGATTCAACTTCCCTATTTGGAGAACTTCTGACCCTCTCGCAAGCAATGGGGACAACCAATAGGCTGAGCCCTCAATCTTGGTGTTCACCCCTATGAAACTTATTCCTGCAAAGGCAGGCTAAGCCTACTTAAAATTAGGCCTAAGAGCCACCCCTAGAGAACCTCTTTTGTTGCTCAGATATGAACTCTTTCTCTCTCTAAGCTGACACAGCAAGTGAACCCACTGCCCTCTCCCGCTAGAGACATGACATCCAGGGGTGTAAATCTCCCTGGCAACGTGGGACAGAAACTCCAGGATGAGCTGGGGACCTGGTATTAAGAGATTGAGAAAACCTTCTTGACCAAAAAGGGGAAGAGAGTTATGAGGAAAAATAAAGTGTCAGTGGCCGAGAGATTTCAACTGAGTCAAGGGGTTACCCTAGTGGTTATTCTTACCCATTACATATATATCCCTTTTCGGTTTATGGTGTATTTGAGTGGCTAAAGGGAAGTACCTGAAACTGTAGAGCTGTGCTCCAGTAGCCTTGTTTCTTGAAGATGATTATATAATGATATAGCTTTTACAATATGACTGTATGGTTGTGAAAACCTTGTGTCTGATGCTCCCTTTATCTAGGGTATGGACAGATGAGTTAACAATATGGATAAAAAATAAATAATAGGAAAAAAGGTTAAAATAAATTGGTTAGATGGAAATACTAGTGGTCAATGAGAGGAGGGGTATGGTATGTATGAGTTTTGTTCTTTTTCTGGAGTGATGCAAATGTTCTAAAAAATGATCATGTTGATGAATACACAACTATGTGATGATATTGTGAGCCACTGATTGTACACCATGTATGGAATATTTGTATGTTAAGAATGTTTGTGTTTGTATGTTATTTTATCAATAAAAATATTTTTAAAGAAGAAACAAAAGGATTATAAAAGAGGATATTAAGAACAATTGTATAACAATAAATTAGATAACCTAGATGAAATTGAAAAATTCCTAGAAACAGAGAAATTACCTAAACTGACTAAAGAAGATTTAGGAAATCTCAGCAGACCAATAACAAGTGGAGATCAAATTAGCACTCAAAAATATCCCAACAAAGAAAAGGCCAGAACCAGATGGCTTCACTGATGAATTTACCAAACATTCAGAGAAGAATTAATGAATCCTTCTCAAACTGTTCCAAAAATTTGAAGAGGAGGGAATACTTTCTAACTCATCCTATGAGGCCAACATCACTCTAATACCAATTAAATAAAATCCCATAAGAAAAAGAAATCACATATCAATAGCCATTATGAATACAGATGCAAAAATATTTAACAAAATATCATTAAACCAATTCCACCACAACTAAAGAGGATTATGTATCACAACCAAGTGGAATTTACTCTAGTATGCAAGGGTGGCTCAATATAAGAAAATCAATTAATATCATACGCCACATTATCTTGTGAAAGATTACATTAACCTCAAATAATATAATAGGTAGGTTTCCCTTCTTATCTCTACTCAGAAATAGTTGATTTTTCCATAGTCTATCTATTCCATGGAGACCTGATAAACTTACCTGTAAAGCTGTATCTTCTACATATTCTTCAGGATTGTTTTAGTGGTTTAGCTAAGTTCAGAGTAAGACCCCATCTAGTCTCCCCACTGACCAGAGGGCTAAAAGCCTTGAGAAAGCTTGTCTTGGTGATCTAGTGTCCAGCAATTCAGATTTTGGAAAGTGGTATGAAGGACCAATGCCAAATGGCAAACAGCTTTTTCTTTTTTCTTTTTTTTGCATGGGCAGGCACCAGGAATGGAACCTGGGTCTCCAGCACGGCAGGCGAGAACTCTGCCTGCTGACCCACTGTGGCCCACCCCAACAGCTTTTTATATACTGGTGCTACTTGTACAGGATGATTTATACTGAGAGTATTGTATGCACCTGTGAACAAGATATGCCTATATTATCACTATAAAAAGTGGTGCTATTCAACAGGAACTCCCTTCATTGCTGGGGGGTGATGCAAACTGGTATAGCCACTTTGGAAGATAGTCTGGTAGTTTCTTACAAAGCTAAATACAGGTTTACCATATGATCCAGTAATTGAACTCCTAGGTATTGACCTAAAGGAGTTAAAAACCTATATTTACATAAAAACCTACATATGTAAAAAAATTTTTTTAAATAAAAAGAAAAACCTGCACATGAATGTTTAAAACAGCTTTATTGATAACTGCTCAAAATTGGAAGCAACTAAGATACCCTTCCAATAGATGAAAGGATAAACAAATTGTGGTGTACACACACAATGAAATATTATTCAGTGATAAAAAGAAATGAGCTACTGAGCCATGACAAAACATGGAGGAAACTGAAAATGCCTATTGCTAGGTGAAAGAAGCCAAACTGAAAAGGCTACATACTGTATGTATAATTCCAACACTGTGGAAAAGGCAAAATTACAGAGACAGTAAAAAGATCAGTGGTGGCTATGGGTTCAGGGGGATGGGGAGGAAGGATGAATAGGTGCAGGAGAGGGCAATTTGAGGGCAGTGAAAGTAGTCTGTATGATACTGTAATGGTGGATACATGACAGTATGCATTTGAATAATATATGAATATTATACATACAAAGAGTGAAGCATTGTGTAAATCAGGGACTTTAGTAACCAAAAATCTATCAAAATTGTTTAATCAATTATAACATATACCACACAATTCCGAGACTTTATTAATAGGTGAAACTATGGTGGGGAGTGATTGGCGTTTTAGTTTGTTAAATCCTGCTAGAATGCAATTTACAAAAAATGGGACGACTTTTAAAACGGGAATTCATTAAGGTGTAAGTTTACAGTTCTAAGGCCATAAAAATGTGCAAGCTAAGGCATATAATAAAGATATTTTCACTCAAGAAAGGCTGATGTCTGTCACATGGGGAGGCATGTGGCTGGCTTCTGCTGGTCCTTTTTCCCAGTTCCACTGCTTCCAGCTTCTGATGCCAGTGGTTTCCTCTCTAAGCATCTGTGGGCCTTCACTGAGCTCCTCCAGAATACAGCTCTGGGTTTCTGGCTTGCTCAGCATTTATTGGGAAGGCATATGGCAACATCTGCTGGGCTCTCCTTCTCCAAAGGTTCATATCTAGGACTCTGCTCTGCTGTCAGCACTATGAGAATCTCCAAATGTCTGCGTCTTTATTGACTCTGAAGCCACTATTCTCCAAGCATCTGAGCTTCCCCCAAAATATTTCCCTTTTTAAAGGACTCCAGTAAACTAATGAAGACCTACTTTGAATGGGCAGAGTCACATCTCCATCCAATACAAAGGTCACACCCAGAACTGAGGGTGTCATATCTCCATGGAAACAACCTGGGCCAGTTTCAATCTGTGAGAGGTCCCCAGAAAAGCCATGTCTTTTAATACCCTTCAATATTGCTGGCTGGCACTGATCTCTGAGGAGACCGATCTTATTGAACCAACTCTGCTGGATGAGCTAATCTGCCATATTGGTTCTTTGGCCTCTGTGTACCATAAGCCTCCCAATGCTTTTGTGGAAGGAAGTCATGGAATCCATCGCAAACACTTGCCAATTCATCATGGGAGCACTGATGCAGGTGATAGCCCTGTTGGCACGACCTCTGCAACCAACCTGGAACAGCCTCAAGTTATCCCCTCTCAAGGTGACCTTCTGGGGGACCTTTTGAACCTTGACCTTGGTCCCCCAGTCAATGTACCACAGGTATCCTCCATGCAGATGGGAGCGGTGGATCTCTTGGGAGGAGGACTAGATAGTCTGGTGGGACAGTCCTTCATCCCATCATCAGTTCCTGCAACCTTTGCCCCTTCACCTACTCCTGCTGTGGTCAGCAGTGGTCTGAATGACCTGTTTGAACTCTCCAAAGGCATAGGCATGGCACCTGGTGGATATGTGGCTCCTAAAGCTGTCTGGCTGCCTGCAGTAAAAGCTAAAGGCTTGGAGATTTCAGGAACGTTTACTCACCGCCAAGGGCATATTTACATGGAAATGAACTTCACCAACAAAGCTCTGCAGCATTTGACAGACTTTGCCATCCAGTTTAACAAGAATAGCTTTGGTGTCATCCCCAGCACTCCTCTGGCCATCCATACACCACTGATGCCAAACCAGAGCATTGATGTTTCCCTGCCTCTCAACACCTTGGGCCCAGTCATGAAGATGGAACCTCTGAATAACTTACAGGTGGCTGTGAAAAACAATATTGATGTCTTCTACTTCAGCTGCCTCATCCCGCTCAATGTACTTTCTGTAGAAGATGGCAAAATGGAACGCCAAGTCTTCCTTGCAACATGGAAGGATATTCCCAATGAAAATGAACTTCAGATTCAAATTAAGGAATGTCATTTAAATGCTGACACTATTTCCAGCAAATTGCAAAACAATAATGTTTATACTATTGCCAAGAGGAATGTGGAAGGGCAGGACATGTTGTACCAATCACTGAAGCTCACTAATGGCATTTGGATCTTGGCCGAGCTACGTATCCAGCCAGGAAACCCCAATTATACGCTGTCACTGAAGTGTAGAGCTCCTGAAGTCTCTCAGTACAGGTCTGAGGTCTACGACAGCATTTTGAAAAACTAATAGACTGGTCCAGTACCCTCCAGCCTCCAGTGATCACTGCAAGCCAAGAACTCTTAATTGGAAGAAATTGTATTGTTGTGTAGAATCTGAACCCAAATACACTGAGGCCACCCACCAAGATAGTGACTAGTCTAACCTGTGCTAACATTAGGGCACAACCTGTTGGATATTTTTAGCTTTCTGTGAACATTTGTAACCACTGTTTCAATCACTTCCCACTTCTTGCCACTTGCTGCTGCTATCTGTCCTGTTTGTGGGCTTCGCCATGCTGTGCCAATGGCTGGCGTTTTCTACACCCGCTTTTGAGTGTAGTTTGATATTTTGTAACCAAGAGCTCATTTCAAAAGCAGAAAAAAAATATTAAAGCAAGGAAAAGTGTCACCGAAACATAAACTGCACTTTATTGTTTTATATTTTTGTACATATTAGATATTGAAGGAGTAGTGTAACTCGTAGAAAGTGTTGTAAACAATTGACTGTCATTAACTACACAGTCCTGGAAGAAGAGACAGTTTCTTGCCCTACCCTGTTAGAAGTTCTCTCATCTGCAACAACCTTACCTCTGTCGTTTGAATTTTTACTTTTTTATTTCTTCTTTTTAACTCTTTTTCCTAGGCCAAGCATTGTGAATCACCCTGCCCCATATTATTATCTCATTTGATTGCTCTGCAATTGCAAATGGTGATCTTCCTTGAAATGATGTTTCAGGGTATGAAAAATAAGGCCTGTCATTACCAAGGCCCAGACACCTAAGAACTTACTACATTCCTTTCCCCTGAACTAATCCATTAACAACACTGATTAAGGACACTGAGAAGAAAGGGGGAACAGGAGTCAAAATACCTTCCCACCCTATCCTCTTCCCTATATTTCTCATTTCTATTTCAGATCTAAAACTATAGTGTTTTTATTGAAACAGACTTTAAGTAATAACTTCTCCAACACTGTTTTTCAACAAAGGAGAAAAATAAAAGGAAAAAAAGGAAAAAAAAATATTGCTGGCTGGGAGCTTTTTGATTGTTCCCATAGAGGTCTGACTCACCCAATTGTGGGTATTAACTTTTCATTAGAGGGAGTTGTGACTCCACCCATTACAGGGGGGACTTGACTGGAATCTTTTAAAAGAGGAAACATTTTAGAAAGAATCTCTTTTAAAAGCCAGGAGAACCACATGCAGCCAGAGACTTTTGGAGATACAGAAGGAAAATGCTTCAGAGGAGCGTCATGAAAGAAGCCTGGAGAGAAAGCTAGCAGATGCTGCCATGTTTCCCATGTGCCTCTCCAGTTGAGAAACTCTGAACTTCATTGGCCTTTATTGAGTGAAGGTAACCTCCTGCTGGTGCTTTAATTTGGACATTTTTATAGATTTGCATTAATTGGGACATTTTTATGGCCTTAGAATGGTAAACTAGCAACTTAATAAATCCCCCTTTTAAAAGCTGTTCCAGGAGAGGAGCCAAGATGATGGCTTAGCTAAGTGTGGGATTTAGTTCGTCCTCCAGAGCAGCCAATAAATAGCCAGAAACAGTACAGAAAAACTGCTGGGGCCACATTAGTGACTGGACACACAGCGTATCCCAGTCTGGACCAGCTAGACCAGCTGCGAGCCCCGCCAGAACCGTGAGTTCCCCAAGCCTCGGTGGCCGGTGCCCCTCCCCCACATGCTGCTTCCCAGAGGGGAAAGGAAAGAGACTTTACTAGCAGCAGGGACTGAGCCCAACCAAACTCCAATTGTGGAATTAATTAACAAATTCTAACTACTAAAAATAGGCCCCCAGCTCAGCTGAACCTTGAGGAAAAGCAGACGTTGCTGGGTTTTGCCCCGGGGCAGAGGGGGCAGGGCTGACAAAAAAAGAGAAAGGAAAAAAAACAGGTATTTTTGGATCTGAAAAGGTCTGGGCCCTGAAGGAAAGGAGGGGGCACACAGGACCTGGAGATACAGAGAGCAACGTACCATCTTAAGCCCTCGATTGGTAAACCCGAGGAACAGAGTCCTGCTATGAAAACGATTTTTTCTTTTCTCTTTTGTGGCTGTGTTTCTATGGATTTGATTACTCTTTGGATACAGCTGCAAGGCTTCTCGGGCTCCACTGCCCCAGGCATAGGCAGAAACAAGGTTGTCTGAGACCTCCTCTCGAGCCTGTGCCTTTCCCAGGAGAGGGGTGGGACCCAGCTCAGGTGGAATCCCTCCCTCAAGGAATTCAGACCCCAGCTTCTGGAAAAGGGAAGCGATTAAAGCCAGCCTACAACCTCTCCTCTGTCTTCACCACACCCCCAGCAGGGAGAGTCGGCTGAAGTGAAAGGTAATGTATCACCATATGCTGGTGGGACCAGTAGGCAGAAAAGCGCCACATACTGGGCAGGATAGGAAAAACGCAGAGTCCAGAGACTACACAGGAAAACTTAATCTGCTGGGTCTCACCATCAGGGAAAACTGACAAAGATGACTCTTTCCTCCTGAGAGGAGACCAGTTTGGTCAGGGAAACTCTGACTGGGGTCTATACTACCTAAGTAGTCCCTCCTAAGGGGTGAGAGAAAGGCACCACACAGGCAGGGCAAGAAACACAAAAAACAAGAACTGAAAAATTCTGATCTATTAAACAAAACCTAAGCTGGAGGACTAGAATAAACTGGACTGAATGTCAAAGAACAGATAGACAACAAAGTCATCCAGCAAGAAAATCCCAGGAGGAAAAAAGGTGAAAACAGTCTCCAGAATAATCTAATTAAGTAAATGCCAAGATGCCAGCTAAAAACAATGAATCACACTAGGAAAACTGAAGAAATGGCCCAGTCAAAGGAACACATCAACAATTCAAATGAGATACAGGAGCTGAAACAATTAATTCAGAATGTTCCAACAGACATGGAAAACCTCATCGAAAATCAAATCAACGAATTGAGGGAGAATATAAAGAAGGCAAGGAATGAACAAAAAGAAGAAATCGAAAATCTGAAAAACAAATCAGAGAACTTATGGGAATGAAAGGCACAGGAGAAGAGATAAAGAAAACAATGGAAACCTACAATGTCAGATTTCAAGAAGCAGAAGATAGGATTAGTGAACTGGAGGACGGGATATCTGAAATCCAACAATCAAAAGAAAATATAGGGAAAAAAATGAAAAAATATGAGCAGGGACTCAGGGAATTGAATGGCAACATGAAGCACACAAATAGACATGTTGAGGGTGCTCCAAAAGGAGAAGAGAAGGGAAAAGTAGGAGAAAAACTAATGGAGGAAATTATCACTGAAAATTTCCCAACTCTTATGAAAGACTTAAAATTACAGATCCAAGAAGTCAGCGTACCCCAAACAGAATAGATCCAAACAGACGTACTCCAAGATACTTGCTTACTAAACAGAATGTCAGAGGTCAAAGAGAAAGAGAGAATCTTGAAAGCAGTAAGAGCAAAACAATCCATCACATACAAGGGAAGTCCAATAAGACTATGCGTAGCTTTCTCAGCAGAAACGACGGAGGTGAGAAGACAGTGGGATGACATATTTAAGATACTAAAAGAGAAAAACTGCCAACCAAGAATTCTATATCCAGCAAAATTGTCCTTCAGAAATGAGGGGGAAATTAAAACATTTGCAGACAATCACTGAGAGAATTTGTGACCAAGAGACACAAGGTCTGCAAGAAATACTAAAGGGAGCACTAGAAACAGATAAGAAAAGACAGGAGAAAGAGGTGTGGAGAACAGTATAGCTATGAAGACTATCAGTAAAGGTAAAATGAAGAAAAATTTGATATGATATATAAAATTCAAAAGGCAAAATGGTAGAAGAAAGTACTACCTGTACAGTAATAACACTAAATGTTACTGGATTAAACTCCCCAATCAAAAGACACAGACTGGCAGAATGGATTAAAAAATAGGACCCATCTATATGCTATTCACAGGAAACGCATCTTAGACCCAAGGATAAACATAGGCAGAAAGTGGAAGGTTGGGAAAAGATATTCCATGCAAATAACACTCAGAAAAGAGCAGGAGCAGCCATACTAATATCCAACAAATTAGATGTCAAATGCAAAACAGTTAAAAGAGACAAAGAAGGACACTATGTATGAATAAAAGGAACAATTCAACAGGAAGACATAACAATCATAAACATTTATGCACCAAGCCAGAATGCTGCAAAATACATTAGGCAAATACTGAAAAGAGAAATAGACACATCTACCATAATAGTTGGAGACTTCAATTCCCCAATCTCATCAATGGACCGAACATCTAGACAGAGGATCAATAAAGAAACAGAGAATATGAATAACACAATAAATGAGCTAGACTTAACAGACATATATAGAACATTACACCCTACAACAGCAGGATACACCTTTCTCTCAAGTGCTCATCGATTATTCTCAAGGATAGAACATATGCTGGTTCAAAAAGCAAGTCTCAATAAATTTAAAAAGATTGAAATCATACAAAACACTTTCTCAGACCATAAAGGAATGAAGGTGGAAATCAGTAATAGGCAGAGTGCCAGAAAATTCACACATATGTGGAGGCTCAACAATACACTCTTTTTTTTTTATTTTTAATTTTTTATTAATTAAAAAAAATTACAAGAAACACAAACATTCCCAACACATACACTCAGCAATTCACAATATCATCACATAGTTGCATATTCATCATCATGATCATTTCCCAGAACATTAGCATCAATTCAGAAAAAGAAATAAAAAGACAACAGAAAAAAATAACAAAGAGAAAAAAAAATTTTTTACAGGCCTTACCCCTTACTGATCCCTTTCATTGATGACTAGCATTTCAAACTAAATCTATTTTAACATTTGTTCCCCCTATTATTTATTTTTATTCCATATGTTCCTCTCATCTGTTGACAAGGTAGATAAAAGAAGCATCAGACACAAAGTTTTCTCAATCACACAGTCACATTGTGAAAGCTATATCATTATATAATCATCATCAAGAAACATGGCTACTGGTACACAGCTCTACATTTTCAGGCAGTTCCCTCCAGCCTCTCCATTACATCTTGGATAACAAGGTGATATCTACTTAATGCATAAGTATAACCTCCAGGATAACCTCTCCACTCTGTTTGGAATCTCTCAGCCATTGACACTTTGTCTCATTTCACTCTTCCCCCTTTTGGTCGAGAAGGTTTTCTCAATCCCTTGATGCTGGGTCTCAACTCATTCTAGAGTTTTTCTCAATCCCTTGATGCTGAGTCTCAGCTCATTCTGGGATTTCTGTCCCACGCTGCCAGGAAGATCCACACCCCTGGTAGTCATGTCCCACGTAGACAGGGGGAGGGTGGTGAGTCTGCTTGCTGTGTTGGCTGGAGAGAGAGGCCACATTTGAACAAAAAAAGAGGTTCTCTTGGGGATGACTCTTAGGCTTAATGTTAAGTAGGCTTGACCTATACCCTGTGGGGTTAAGTTTCATATGAACAACCCCCAAGACTGGGGGCTCAGCCTATAGGTTTGGTTGTCCACACTGCTCAACAGTACACTCTTAAACAACCAGTGGGTCAAGAAAGAAATTACAAGAGAAATCAGTAAATATCTCAAGGCAAATGAAAATGAAAATACAATGTATCAAAATTCATGGGATGCAGCAAAGGCAGTGCTAAGAGGGAAATTTATTGCCATAAATGTCCATATCAAAAAAGAAGAGCAAAAACGAGGAATTAACTGTCTACTTGGAAGAACTAGAGAAAGAACAGCAAATTAACCCCAAAGCAAACAAAAGGAAAGAAATAATGAAGATTAGAGCAGAAATAAATGAAATTGAGAACATGAAAACAATGGAGAAAATCAACAAAACCAGAAGTTGGTTCTATGAGAAAATCAATAAAATGATGGACCCTTAGCAAGGCTGACAAAAAGAAGAAGAGAGAGGATGCAAATAAATAAAATCAGAAATGGAAGAGGAGACATAACCACTGACCCCACAGAAATAAAGGAAGTAATGAGAGGATACGATGAACCACTTTATGCTAATAAATTCGACAATGTAGATGAAATGGACAACTTCCTAGAAACACATGAACAATCATGAATGACTCAAGAAGAAATAAACAACCTCAACAAACCAATCACAAGTAAAGAAAATGAATCAGTCATTAAGAAGTTCCCCAAAAAGAAAAGTCCAGGACCAGATGGCTTCACATGTGAATTCTAACAAACATTCAAGAAGGAATTAATAACAATCCTCCTCAAACTCTTCAAAAAAACCAAAGAGGAGGGAAAGCTACCTAACTCAGTCTACGAAGCAAACATCACCCTCATACCAAAGCCAGACAAAGATATTACAAGAAAAGAAAATACAGGCCAATCTCTCTAATGAATATAGATGCAAAAATCCTCAACAAAATTCTTGCAAATCGAATCCAGCAGCACATTAAAAAAATTATACACCATGACCAAGTAGGATTCATCCCAGGAATGCAAGGATGGTTCAACATAAGAAAATTAATGTCATACACTGTATCGACAAATCAAAGTAGAAAAACCACATGATCATCTCGATCAATGCAGAAAAGGCATTTGACAAAATTCAACATCCTTTCTTGTTGAAAACACTTCAAAGGATAGGAATAGAAGGGAACTTTCTCAATGTGATAAAGGGAATATATGAAAAACCCACAGATAGCATCATCCTCAAGTGGGAAAAATGGAAAACTTTCCCCCTAAGATCAGGAACAAGACCAGGATGTCCACTATCACCATTGTTATTTAACACTGTGTTAAAAGTTCTAGCCAGAGCAATTAGACAAGAAAAAGAAGGTATCAAAATTGGAAAGGAAGAAGTAAAACTTCCACTGTTTGCAGATGATATGATAGTATATGTCGAAAACCCTGAAAAACCCACAGCAAAACTACTAGAGCTAATAATGAGTACAGCAAAGTGGCAGGTAACAAGATCAACACTAAAAAATCTGTAGTGTTTCTATACACTAGTAATAAACAATCTGAGGGGGAAATCAAGAAAAAAAATTCCATTTACAATTGCAACCAAAAGAATAAAATCTTTAGGAATAAACTTAACTAAAGATACAAAAGACCTATACAAAGAAAACTACAAGAAATTGTCAAAAGAAATCACAGAAAACCTAACTAAATAAATGGAAAGGCATACTGTGTTCATGGATTGGAAGACTATATATAATTAAGCGGTCAATTCTACCTAAATTGATTTACAGATTCAATGCAATACCAATTAAAATCTCAAAAACTTGCTTTTCAGAAACAGAAAAACCAATAACCAAATTTATCTGGAAGGGCAGGGTGTTTTTAGATAGCTAAAAGTATCTATCCTGAGAAAGAAAAATGAAGTTGGAGGCCTCACGCTACCAGACTTAAAGGTACATTATGAAGGTACAGTGGTCAAAACAGCATGGTACTTGCATAAATATAGAAATACTGACCAATGGAACTGAATAGAGTGTTCAGATATAGACCCTCTCATCTATGGACAATTGATCTTTGATAAGGCAGTCAAGCCAACTCACCTGGGACAGAACAGTCTCTTCAATAAATGGTGCCTAGAAAACTGGATATCCATATGCAAAAGAATGAAAGAGGATCCATATCTCACACTCTATACAAAAATTAACTCAAAATGGATCAAAGACCTAAACATTAGATCTAAGACCACAAAACTGTTAGAAGAAAGAAAGAAAGGAATGGGAACTCCTCAAAATTAAACACTTTTGTGCATCAAAGAACTTCATCAAGAAAGTAAAAAGACAGCCTACACAATGGGAGACAATATTTGGAAATGACATATCAGATAAAGGTCTAGTATCCAGAATTTATAGACATTGTTCAACTCAACAACAAAAAGACAGCCAATCCAATTACAAAATGGGAAAAAGACTTGAACAGACACTTCTCAGAAAAGGAAATACAAATGGCAAAAAGGTACATGAAGAGATGCTCAATGTCCCCGGCCATTAGAGAAATGCAAATCAAAACCACAATGAGATATCATCTCACACCCGCCAGAATGGCCATTATCAACAAAACAGAAAATGACAAGTGCTGGAGAGGATGTGGAGAAAGAGGCACACTTATTCACTGTTGGTAGGAATGTCAAATGGTGCAACTGCTGTGGAAGGCGTTTGGCGATTCCTCAAAAAGCTGTATATAGAATTGCCATATGGCCCGGCAATACCATTGTTAGGTATCTACTCGGAGGACATGAGGGCAAGGACACAAGCGGACATTTGCACACCAATGTTTATAACAGCATTATTTACAATTGTGAAGAGATGGAAACAGCCAAAATGTCCATCAACAGACAAGGGCTAAACAAACAAACTGTGGTATGTACATTCACTGGAATATTATGTAGCCATAAGACAGAATAAAGTTATTAAGTATGTAACAACATGGATGGACCTTAAGGACATTATGCTGAGTGAGATTAGCCAGAAACAAAAGGACAAATACTGTATGATCTCACTGATATAAACTGACATTAGTGAATAAACTTGGAGAATTTCATTGGTAACAGAGACCATCAGGAGACAGAAATAGGGTAAGATATTGGGTAATTGGAGCTGAAGGGATACAGATTGTGCAACAGGACTAATTGTAAAAACTCAGAAAGGGATAGCACAATACCACCTAACTGTAATACAATTATGTTAAAACACTGAATGAAGCTGAATGTAAGAATGATAGAGGGAGGAGGAATGGGGGCATAACTGAAATCAGAAAGATGATAAAGACTGAGATGGTATAATATAGGAATGCCTAGATTGTATAATGATTGTGACCAAATGTACAAATTTTAAAAATTGGTTTTTTTGTATGAGGAAGAACATAGGAATGTCATTACTGCAGGATGTTGAAAACTGATAGTAACTAATATTTTAAAATTTTAACCTTTCTGTGAGACTAAAGCAAAAAATGTTTATTTGTTACAAAATTTATATTTTGACTACTGCATTTCCTAATATAACTTATGTAGACAGCTTAACTGAACACCATAAGTACGTGGAACCTTGAGTAGGACATGAGATTTTGTTGGTTTGTCCAGAGTGATGCCCCGATAAATCCCACAGTGATTTGAACAGTGAAGAAAAAAGTATTTACAAAGCCCCTTTGGGGGAATGGTGAGAAAGGGGGAAAATTCAACTTCCCCAAGTTGAATTCTTGATATTCTCACAAGCAGTGGGGACAACCAAAGCAACAGGCTGAGCCCTCAAGCTTGGTGTTTGTTCATATGAAACTTAACCCCACAAAGGATAGGCTTTAA
This sequence comes from Myrmecophaga tridactyla, assembly GCA_004026745.1. Lineage (NCBI taxonomy): Eukaryota > Metazoa > Chordata > Mammalia > Pilosa > Myrmecophagidae > Myrmecophaga > Myrmecophaga tridactyla. The sequence continues at coordinate 17,585 of PVIY010004828.1, read as the reverse complement.
AATTAGGCCTAAGAGTCACCCCCAAGAGAACCTCTTTTGTTGCTCAGATGTGGCCTCTTTCTCCAGCCAAAACAACAAGGAAACTCACCGCCCTCCCCCTGTCTAGTTGGGACATGACTCCCAGGGGTGTGGACCTTCCTGACAACGTGAGACAGAAATCCTAGAATGAGCTGAGACTCAGCATCAAGGGATTGAGAAAACATTCTCGATCAAAAGGGGGAAGAGTGAAATGAGACAAAGTGTCAATGGCACAGAGATTCCAATCAGAGTCGAGAGGTTATCCTGGAGGTATTCTTACGCACTAAATAGATATCACCTTGTTAGTCAACATGTAATGGAGAGGCTGGATGGAACTGCCTGAAAATGTAGAGCTGTGTTCCAGTAGCCATGTTTCTTGAAGATGATTGTATAATGATATAGCTTTCGCAATGTGACTGTGTGATTGTGAAAACCTTGTGTCTGATGCTCCTTTTATCTACCTTGTCAACAGACGAGTAAAACATATGGAATAAAAATAAATAATAGGGGGAACAAATTTTAAAATAAACTTAGATTCAAATGCTAGTGATTAATGAAAGGGAGGGGTAAGGGGTATGGTATGTATAAATTTTTTTCAGTTGTCTTTTTATTTCTTTTTCTGAATTGATGCAAATGTTCTAAGAAATGATCATGATGATGAATATGCAAGTATGTGATGATATTGTACATTACTGATTATATATGTAGAATGGAATGATCATATGTTAAGAATGTTTGTGTTTCTTGTCATAATTTTTTAAAAATTTAAAAATTACTAAAAAAAAAAGATGTAATGGAGAGGCTAGAGGGAACTGCCTGAAAATGTAGAGCTGTGTTCCAGTAGCCATGTTTCTTGAAGATGATTGTATAATGATATAGTTTTCACAATGCGACTCTGTGATTGTGAAAACTTTGTGTCTGATGCTTCTTTTATCTACCTTATCAACAGATGAGTAAAACATATGGAATAAAAATAAATAATAGGGGGAACAAATGTTAAACAGATTCAAATGCTAGTGATCAATGAAAGGGAAGGGTAAGGGGTATGGTATATGTGAATTTTTTTCTGTTGTCTTTTTATTTCTTTTTCTGAAATGATGCAAATGTTCTAAGAAATGATCATGATGATGAATATGCAACTATGTGATGATACTGTGAATTACTGATTATATATGTAGAACGGAATGATCATATGTTAAGAATGTTTCTTTCTTGTCATATTTTTTTCTAAACTTTAAAAATTAATAAAAAAAAAGCTGTTCCATTTCTGGTATATCATATTCTGGCAGCTAGCAAACTAGAATACAATCCAAAGTTTCTACACTCAACAATAAGTCTGCCCTCACAAGATTGGATTAAGAAAGAAAACTTGGCTTTTCAGGGTTATATAACAATTTCAAACCAGCACAATTGGGGTATGTAGGAGCTCCATACTTCCTGTGCAATTTTTCTATAAACCTAAAACTGCTCTAAAAATAAAATTTATTATTTAAAAAAACATGTTGCCAAAAAATAAATGTTAGACTGGACAACCAAAAAAAAAGTAGCATTATTAATTTTGAAATAAATTAATCATTTATTTTCATGTTTAATCCTGTGAACACTGAAATTTACACATTAAAAATTTTAAAAACCAGGGGTGCAAGGGTAGTTCAGCAGTAGAAATCTTGCCTGCTACATGGGAGACCCAGGTTCATTTTCCTAGTCCGTGCACTTCCCCAAAAAACAAAGAAGTAAATGAAAGAAAAACAAACAAGAAATTCAACAAATGGTGCTGCAATAATGGGATACTCACATGGAAAAAAAATGAAATGCGACCCCCACCATACAGCATACAAAAAATCTGTATTATAAACCCCAAACAACAAAACTACACAACAACCACCTTTAGTGCTTGCCACCACCCATACGATAAAGTCCACTTCCTTAGTCACATTTTAAAAATATTCTACGATCTGATCCCAAACTAGTGACTAACCACCTTCTTCCTTTCTTCACATGCAAACAACCAGCTAGACTGGTCTACTCACCACTTCCTCAAAAGTACTGAGAATACCCACTTTCTTAGAGTGCTAATCTTCTCTCACATATTCAATTCCTAATCCTTCAAAGCACCGCGTAGGTCCCATCTTCATAGAGCTTTTCCTGACCACTCCACAGCATAGTGAGTCTCTCCCTCAAAAATAAACAATTGCCTACAACCCATACTCCAAGTTCCTAAAGGCAAAGGCAGTACCATTTTTTACTGCTTCCCACCCAGGGATTCTGGTATAGAGGAAAACTAAGAACCTGATCCCAAATCTTTTCTGGACATCTTTTACTTGTGGTTGTTACCAGTCAATTTCTCATCCTAGGGGGAGCTCCTCTACCTTGATAGATAAACTGAAATGCTTTTATTTAAGCAGAAGTAATTATCTTCTGGAGTTCTATGATGACTGCTTACTTAACCTATTCTTTCCCAGTTCCAGCTTCTTGGCAGGGTACTTTATAGGACTGCTAGGCTTCCCTAGCTATATATGTATCGACTGGCAAGTGCTTAAAGAGAACTGGCTTCCTAAACAGATCATACACATAGTGTGTTCCTTGCAAAAAGAGAAAACAAGTATTGTAAGGATGTCATTTTTGATAGTTCCCAAAAATGTGACATATTTAAAATAAGTTTATTTCTTCTCACCAGAAATTCAGTGTTATTATGAGGACTGTGTTCACAGATACCGGCTTCCTGATGCCAGTGGTTTCCTCTTTAAGCATGTGTGGGCCTTCACTTAGCTACTCCAGGATACAACTCTGGGTTCTGGCTTAATTTAGTCAATAAATATTTACTGAGAGTCCACTGGTGAGGTGCCAAGCACTAAAAGAGGATTAGACAGTATCAGAAAATCTCAATTAAGTAAAATGATTAATTTCTTTGATGTCTTAAAACACTAGAATACATAGAATTCAATATTTCTTTTATTTTTTTGTGATTGAGGATCTTGCGGTACTTTCAGCTACCTTTCCTGTTTTTTGTTTTGTTTTGTTGTTGCCTTTGACTTGAATTCTAAATGAAAAATTGAGAACTATATTTATGGGAGTAATTTTTGTTATTTACTGAATTTAAGACATCTCTTCATTATTGCTCACAGCTGAAAGATTAATAATTTGGGATTATTATAGAAGATGATAAAATGTTTAAGCACTACCATGCAACATTATTCCTATGGCTTCTTCCATACTCCAGCAATATAAAATTTTGAAAAGTGACTTCAGTTTGAAATTCAAAACAAAATGCAAAAAATTCTAGCTGAAACACCTACTATTCTGGTTTCCCAGCTGCTAAAACAATTACCATATGATGGGGTTGGCTTAACAATAGGAATTTATTGCCTTCCAATTTCAGAGGCTAGAAGGCTTGCTTCTTCTCAGAGTTGGTATTTTCTGGCTGGTTGGCAATCTTTGTGGTTCCTTGGCTTTTCTATCACATGGTAACCATATGAAGTTTCTTCTGAAGTTTTTTCTTCCAGGTTCTGTTGAATTCTGGTTTCTGGCTTGCTAACTTTACCTTGTCTTTCTGTATTCAATTACCTTTGCTTACAAGGACTTCATCCACATTGGAATAAGGCCCATCCTCATTCACTCTGGATACACTTAACTAATAACATCTTCCAAGGTCCTACTTACAAATGAGTTCACACTCACATGACCAGGGGTTGGGACTTGAACCTGCCTTTTGTGGAGGACTTGATTCAATCTCCTATACATACCAAGGCTTCTTACTGGTCCTTTCTGGTAGGAGGATAATGGGCAAGAATTCTTTTTTTTTTAATTAGAGAAGTTGTGGGTCTACAGAAAATTCATGCATAAAATATAGGGTTCCCATATTCTATCTACCCCTTATTATTTCTTAATATTTATTTAATATTTTTATTGACATCTTCGCACACATATATTCCATACATGGTGTACTATCAGTGGCTCACAATATCATTATATAGATGTATATTCATCACCATGATCACTTCTGCATCACTCCAGAAAAAGATATAAAAGGAAAAAAAAAGAAAAAAACCTCACACATGTCATACCCCTTACCTCTCCCTCTCATTGACCACTAGTATTTCCATCCACACAATTTATTTTACCCCTCATCCCCCCATTATCTGTTTTTATCCATATTTTTTTACTTATATTTTATCCATACCCTGGATAAAAGGAGCATCAGACACATGCTTTTCACAATCACATTGCAAAGTTATATCTTTATACAATTATCTGCAAGAATTAAGGCTATTTGAACATAGTTCAACAACTTCCGATACTCTCCTCCAGTCACTCCAACACACCATAAACTAAAAAGAGATATTTATACAATCCATAAGAATAACCTCCAGATCTACCCCTTTATTAACATCTTGCATTGGTGTGGTACATTCGTTATAACTGATGAAAGCACAGTTTTACAATTGTACTATTAATTAGAGTACATGGTTTAACTTATACTTTATTTTGTTGTCCAGTTCCATGAATTAAAAAAATTTTTTTTAATATTCCCTTTTAACTACATTCAAATATATAATTCACAGCATTAATTATTTTCACAAAGTTGGGCTACTATCCCCCACTATCCATTACCATGGGCAAAAATTCTTTATAACTGCCATACTCCCAAGATGAGACTAGGCTCAAATAAGGCATTAGGTGAACAAAATTATCACATTGCGGTTGTAAGGAAAATATAAGAAATTGTAGCAAGATTTACAAACCCCAGTAAGGGCCAAGTGATGAAGACTGGGCTGGCAATAGATCTGGAAAACCCATTATTAATCTAGCCTAGGCAATTCAGTATCTGACTTGAAATGGGTCTTGGCAGTATCTCCTAAAAAGTCCTGTTGAATTAATTCTGCCCTTTTGGCAAAACAGTGCTTATGATGCTAAAATGAGCATAGAACTAGAAAAATGTGTTAAGTACATTAGTAGGTCCACTGACATATCAACAAACAGTGCTTCAAATTCAAGATATTCACATATTGGAATAGCTAAGCATACTGAAGCAAGCATGCCTATCACTAGGAAGAATTCAAAGTGAATTCAACTAAAGGAAATTTGTCCTATCTTAGGAATTCATGAGTTCCTCTGTAATTTGTGGCATACTTAGGTCTTCAATGCCCTTGAGATGTCTGACTCACAATTCTTAGTACATAGCTACAAGTTCATTCCTCTGACTCCTACACTTTACCTCACTTTATCATGACATTGGACTTTGTCTAAGGCAGCTCCCATGCTGTTGAGAAAATGGAAACAGCAGTTATACAGCAAAAGCGGTTGGTAAAGTACACCAAGTGTCAGGTATTTTTCACAATTTCTCTAGTACTAAAATAACTAGATACTATTATTCTTGTTTTATAGATGAGGAAAGCCTGAGGCTTAGAGAAGTTAAATAACTTTCTTGAGAACACACAGCTAGAAAATAGCTGAATCAGGCCTCAAACTTAGAACTGCCTATCTCCAACTTTTGTAATATTTCACTATATTCAGGAAATAAGAAATATAAACAGGAAGGAAAAATATTGTAACAGTAATAATGGGGAAAAGGTGGCAAAGGAAAGAAGAAAGTGGTGGTGATTCTTGGGGAGATGTGCCATTCTGACCCCAAACCACTACTGAAGTCTATAATCCGAGTCTTGGCTTACCATGAAGAGGTGAGTTTTGGCTGCAGATCATGACTCATTGAGATACTTATTTGGGATCTCACAGACTAGCAAAGGGTTAATAATTCTTTTTGGATTGGTGAATGAGTACATAGAAGGATGATAACACATTCAGCATGCAAGGGAGGCTTCAGTCAACCTAAAGAAATGCTCATTCCCTTAACATTTCCATTACACATAATGTTTGTAATGCAGGATTTCAACTTCAAAATTCTGAAGAGCCTGAAATGCAGTCAGGAAACCAACTTGGATGCAATTTAATTTTGCTAGGTTATTCAAAGGTGGAAGATAGGAGGCACTGGACTGTAAATGCACTGTTGTTTTAAGAACCAGAGAATGCAAGATAACAAAACATCCTCAAAAGAAAAGTTTCTGGGCAATGTAAATTGTATAGGCAGGAAGGAAGTTAACAAGAGTAGGCAGAGTGGCTGACAAGCAGATGAGAGAGAAGATATTCCCTTTGGCTCACAAAGAATAATAAGTATTTCTTCATGCCTAAAGGCCTTCAAATTAAAACAACAACAAAATACCCTTGATCAATAAATATAAAGTGTGTCTTGTAAAAACCAAAAATCTTACATTTCCTTTTCTTACTATTTCCTTGAGTAGCACCATCATTTCTCCACTTAATCAAGACGTAAAGTTCCGTTTCATCCTTGACTCCTTTGTCTTAACCTACTGTACACCCCCACATTAAGCCAGACGTTCAAAATCTTAAAAATTTGCGATTCATCTTAGAAAATAATTTCTACTAATCTTATCTAAACATATAAACACCCCCTTCCAATAATAATTGCTCCAAAAATGTCCATGGCTCCTCATATCCTCTGCTTTACATTAAAGACTTTTTACCATATGGCCCCTTATCCTCTTCTCCAACTATTTCTGAGTTTTCCCCATAGGAGCCCTGTACTATTGTAGAAGACAAACTAAATTACTCAATTCTGTGTCCCAAACACACTAAACACCTTCTTGCCTTCTTATCTTTGCTCATACCATCTCCCTCTAGGAAAGCCCTTCATATTACCTTCTGCTTATATCTTCATTCACTAAAAATATGAATATCTAATAGGCATTTTGTTGGCCATGAAAATATTATGGTGAAACATAAACAGGCCCTGCCTTCAATGAGTTTGAAGAAATAACTTCTAGAGAAGCTATTTCTTCCTTCAATTCTAGGTTCAAAACCTATCTACTTATGAAGCCTTACTATAAGCTATTATTACATTTATAGGTTGAACACTTACTACAATCTACCAAATACTGGTACTTTTAATTTATAAATCATGTCTGCATAACCAACCAGACAGTAAGTTATTTCAGGGAAGCTACCATTTCTTCATCTCTCCAAAGCATTTTTAAGCAAAATACTTAAAAAAAAAAAAGGACTAAAATATTGGTTCAATGCAAACAAGATCTGTGACGACCTCAGAGTTTACAATCTCTCATGAACGATGTGAAATGAATGCAGAGAACCAGAACAGGTAAGGCCATCTCAAAGTGCCAAGACAAACACTAAAAGCCTTACTAAGAAGCAGGGTAAACTAAAGTTTAACTAGTATTTCCAGAATATGTTTTAATTGATATGCTCTCAAATTTGGAGTTCATTCTACCATCAAGGTAATTTATTTGAACCCAAACAGGATTTAAACCCACCAGTCTAGATGAATGACTTTCTGAAACACTAATGTTCAGAAGAATGATTTCACTGGTCAGGGTAATTCCCATCTGGTTTATTCTTGGAAAATACTGTTCTTCATTAAGAGATTACATCTCTCCAGCATTCTTGAAATAAATCTTAAGTATTCTTTCTCTCCTGATGATGATAGTAGAGAGTTTCTTCTAATGATGACAGATAGTAGTTTAGGCTGGTGTGGTGTATGTGTATTTTACAAATCCATTAAATCCAAAAAATCTGGGAACCACTGTTTTAAAGTCCTCCTAGAACAAAGCCCTGGAAAACCTTTTTTAACCTTATGTTTCTATGATTCTAAATGTCATAGTTCTCCAGAGAAGGGCTTCTTATAATTTCCAGCAATGGTGTTGGGCTCTTATGGTATATATATATATATATATATATATATATATTTTATTGATATATATTATATAGTTACATACCATGTAATCATCCAAAGTATACAATCAGTGCTTCACAATATCCTCATATAGCTGTGCATTTGTCATCATAATCAACTTTTATTTTTCTTTTTTGTGAAAAATAACATATATACAAAAAAGCAATACATTTCAAAGCACATCACAACAATTTAGCTGTAGAACAGATTTCAGAGTTTAGTATGGGGTACAATTTCAGGTTTTTACTTCTAGTTGCTCTGAAACACTGGAGACTGAAAGAACTATCAATATAATGATTTAGCAATTATACTCATTTGTTAAACCCTACCTTCTCTGTATAACTACACTATCACTTTTGATCTTTTTTTCCACTCATTAGAGGTATTTGGGATATGCCCATTCTAACTTTTTCATGTTGGAAGGAGCTGTTGATAATATGGGATAGGGGGATGGAATTAGTCGATGTTCTGGAGAGGCTGGGCCCTCTGCATTTCAAGAGATTTCTGGTCCAGGGACCCATTTGGAGGTTGCAGGTTTCTGGAATATATTTTTCTTTTATATAAGTACTATTTCCTCACTAAAAAGTACTTTCATACTTTTATTATTTCATTTTTTCCTCCCTACCTCTCTATAAAATAGTTATGGTAGATATATTTAATCTTTCATTTACAAATAAGCTGAGAGGCAGAAGTATAATGCATCATTTAAAAGACCTAGGCAAGCTGCATGGGTTGGAATTTCAGCTCTGTCTTTATTGTGTATGTACATGATCTTGGTCAAATAATCTCTCTGGGTCTCAGTTTTCCTCACGGTTAAATGGAAACAATAATAGTTTCTACTCATAGGATTGTTGTGAGAATTAAATGTTGCGTAATATTTGTAAAATGTTATAGCAATGCCTGGCACGAAATTACAGCTCAAGAAATGATAGTTATTCTATACAGTGATCCTCTGACTTGCATTAGATCACAAGCTGACACTTTTAACAAAGCTGGGACTAGTTTGATCCCTGCTGAAATCCTTCTACTAGGCCTTATAAATTTGCCATCGTACTGGTCAAATATTATAAAGGGAATTTCTGGGTAAATTATTACCCTGGGCTCTTATTATTAACCTCTTCAAGTAAAACAACTGCTTAATTCCACCTAACTTGATCCTGCCAGGTTAATGCTGGAAGTTTATTTACAAAATTTTAAACTATCTTCTCTCAGACTCCTTTCTTGCTTTTACAACTAGAAATAACACACTAAAGGCTTTAGGAACTTGTAAACATTAATAAGCTCTGACACTTCAGCCACCTCTCTCTCATGTATGTTTTCTGAAATTCGCTGGTTTGCATTCCCAAGTAGCTGGCGGGTGATGAGCTAAACAGAGATAACTCAAGCAGAAGAGGCAAAAGAAACGCTTTGAAGACAAACTAAAGCACAACTTCAAACGATAAAGCACTGCTGGGGACTCAGAGAAATCAGTGGTAGATAAACCCAGGAAGTAGATGAACACCTGGAGTATTTCTTTCACAGGAAGGATTACAGGTACAAACTATGCCAAACTCAGTACACAGAGTCTGCAGTTACAAATCATGGACTAGTGTGAACAGCTGGTTGGTCTCCACTGGCTAGATAGCAATTAATGGTCAGTGGCTGTCATCTTTAACTACAAAGGGCAGGGTGCAGCTCTGTACATCTAATTCTTCAATTGATTATTTCTCTCAATGCTAAAGTGACAGTTGGCCCCGAGGTATATTTACCCATCTGCCTAAAAAAATAAAAATAGAAAGAACCATATACAAAGGGAAACACACACAAAAGGCTTTTAAAAATTGTATTGAGCCATATGATACATTATATCCTTCTAACCCCTTTGCACTCTATAATAAGAAAGCCCTTTAAATCTGGGAATTCAGGTTAATTAGCGAAGTTTTTAATGAAGACTGAATAATTTTTTAAAAAACCCTGGATATCCACTCCTCTTCTACAGGGTCATGTGATTCAAGAGAAAATGAATCCAGCCCAAGCTCCAGGGGCAGGTCCTGCATATTGTAGGCCAGTTTGTGCACTGTATTCCCTAGCACAAACCGGTCCAGCAGTGGACATGTGGCCAAGGCTGGCCATCAGATTGAAGGGCATAATCCACGTGAACGGAAAGGTTCTCTTTTTTTTTTTCAGCTAAGTAGAACAAGAATGCAAGTGGTGAGACTGCTCCTGGCAGCCAGCTTAACTTCCAGTTGTATGAGATAATAAATTTCCTTATTGTTTAAGCCAAAACAAATGAACAAAAACCCTAGACATCTGAGAATGTATGTTTGGTGGATATGGAGTGTGTGTAAATAAAATAAAACAAAATATAGATATCCAAAGGCCAAAAATGCTGGCCCATTTATGACACTGATACTCATACACCCAAAACACAACTGGAAGGAAATGTAGGGAATAAAACAAATCTCTAAGACCACCATAGCTCAGTAGGCCCAAAGAAATATACCTTGGGCATAGGGGCTAATGGATCTTTGAATTTTCTCATAATATTCTCATAGCTTCTTTTCTCTGGGCAGCCACCACAGACAAATAAGAGCACATCCTATGGATTCATGCAGAACTGAGTCTGAATCCTACCTAGCTCCTCCTATACATAATCAAAGCTGTTGTGAAAATAAAGGAAGAAAATGTAAGAAAAGCATACTTTTTTGTACACTATAAATTAATGTTAATAATTAAATGTTATTTTTGTGGTGGCTTTTTACAGTTTACAACTCTTTCATTAATATTTTTTCACTTTTGTTTATTTATTGTGAAATATAACTGCATTTGTTTGTTAAGCTGCCAGAATGCAATATAGCAGAAATGGAAACACTTTTAAAAAGGGAATTTATCTGATGTCCGATATATCCCAGAGTAATGTGGGCAGGGAATAAAAAATGGTTGCAAAGTCCCCTTGGGGACTAGGGATAAAGGAGAAAATATTGAACTTCCCATCTGGGGAATTCCTGATATTCTCGCAAGCAAGGGGACAAACAAATCAACTGGCTAAGCCCCTGATCTGGGGGCTCACCCCTGTGAAACATAATCTGACAAAGGAGACACTGAGCCTACATATAATTATACCTAAGAGTCACCCCCAAGAGAACTTCTTTTGTTGCTCAGATGTGGCCTAACTCTCTAAGCCAACCCAGCAAGTGAACTCACTGCCTTCCATCCCTACATGCGACATGACTCCCAGGGGTGTAGTTCTCCCTGGCAACGTGGGACAGAAATCCCGGGATAAGCTGGGACCCGGCATCATGTGACTGAGAAAGCCTTCTTGATCAAAACGGAGAAGACAGAAATAAGACCAAAAAAGTGGCTGAGAGATTTCAGAGTCAAGAGGTTATTCTAATGCACTATACAGATATCCCTTTTTAGTTTATGGTGTATTGGAGTGGGTGGAGGGAAGTATCTGAAACTGTAGAGCTGTATTCCAGTAGCCATGACTCTTGAAGACAACTGTTTAACTATATAGCTTTTATAATATGACCGTGTGATTGTGAAAACCTTATGTCTGATGCTCCTTTTATCCAGGGTATGGAAGATGAGTAAGAAAATAACGATAAAACATAAATAATGGGGGGTAATAAACAGTAAAAAATTGGGTAGATGGAAATACTAGAGGTCAATGAGAGGGAGGAGTAAGCGGTATGGGATGTATGAGTTTTTTTCTTTTTCTGGAATGGTACAAATGTTCTAGGGATAATCATGGTGACAAATACACAACTATGTGATGATGTTGTGAGCCACTGATAATATACCATGCATGAGTGTATGTGTGAAGATTTCTCAATAAAAATATATATTTTTAAATTTTTAAAGGGGTATTTAATAAGTTGCAAGTTTATACTACTAAGCCTATAAAAATCCCAAACTAAGGCATCCATGGAAAGATACCTTAATTCAAGGAAGGCCAATGGGTCTGGAACACCTCTGTTATCTAAGAAGTCATGTGGCTGGCATCTGCTCGTCCCTGGCTCCTGGGCTCTGCTGCTTTCATCCTCTGTTCCTGTGGGGGTTCCTCACTTTGCTTCTCTGAGGCTGGCATTCATCTCTTGGCTTCCCTTGGCTCTCTTCAGGTTCTGGCTTGCTTAACATCTCACGGGACAGACAGTACATGGCAACATCTGCTGGAGTCCAAGCATCTCCAAATATCTATGTCTCTCTTCTCCCGGTTTCAGCACCTGTGTCAGCTCTGCTCTGAGCTCTCTTTAAAATGTTTTCTCTTTTAAAGGACTCCAGTAAACTAATTAAGACACATCCGGAATGGGTGGGGTCACATCAACAACCAATCAAAAGGTCACACCAACAATTGGGCGTGTCAGATATCTGTGGAGACAATCTAATCAAAAGTTTCCAACCTGGAGTACCGAATCAAGATTAAAAGAAATGGCTGCCCCAACAAGAATGAATCAGGATTAAAATATGGCTTATCTGGGAACATAATAGCTTCAAATCACCACAATAACATATACAAAAAAGAAAAACATTTCAAAGAACATTGCAAGAAGTAATTGTACATTTCAAAGGATAGGAATAGAAGGGAACCTCCTCAACGTGATAAAGGGAATGTATGAAAAACCCACAGCTAACATCATTCGCAACGGGGAAAGACTGAAAGTTTCCCTCTAATACTGGGAACAAGACAAGGATGCCCACTGTCACCACTGTTATTCAATATTGTGCTGGAAGTTCTAGTCAGAGCAGTTAGACAAGAAAAAAATAAATAAATAAAAGGCATCCAAATTGGAAAGGAAGAAGTAAAACTCTCACTGTTTGCAGATGAAATGATACTATATGTCAAAAATCCTGAAAAATCTACAGCAAAGCTACTAGAGCTAATAAATAAGTATAGCAAAGTAGCTGGGTACAAGATCAATGCCTCAAAATAAGTAATGTTTCTATACACTGGTGATGAGCAATCTGAGGAGGAAATCAAGAAAAAAATTACATTTATACTAGCAACCAAAATAATAAAATATTTAGGAATAAATTTTAACTAAGGATGTAAAAGACCTGTACACAGAAAACTACAAGAAATTGCTAAAAGAAATCTTAGAAGACCTAAATAAATGGAACGGCATACCATGTTCATGAACTAGAAGATTAAATATGGTTAAGATGTCAATTCTACCCAAATTGATTTATAGATTCAAGACAATATCAATTAAAATCCCAACAATTTGCAGAAATAGAAAAACCAATAACCAAATTTTTTTGGAAGGGCAGAGTACCCCAAATAACTAAAAATATCTTGAGAAAGAAAAGTGAAGTGGGAATTCTCAGACTACCTGACTTTCAAGCATTATTACAAAGCTACAGTAGTCAAAACTGCATGGAACTGGCATAAAGATAGATAAATTCAGCAATGGAATTAAATTGAGTGTTCAGAAATAGACTCTCTCATCTATGGACAACTGATCTTTGATAAGGTTGTCAAGCCAACCCACGTGTGACAAAGCAACCTCTTCAATAAATAGTGTTTGAAGAACTGGATATCCATATGCAAAAGAATGAAAGAGGATCCATATCTCATACACTATAGAAAAGTTAACTCAAAATGGAGTAAGGCCCTAAATATAATAGCAAAGACTAAAACATTTAGAAGAAAATGGAGGGAAATATGTTATAAATATTCTAATAGGAGGTAATTTCTAGTGCAAAATCAAAGCACGAGCATTGAAAAAATAAATAGGAAGGGCCTAGATTGTAAGAACAGACACATTAAGTCCGGAGTGGTGATTATTATTTCTGGATTTTGAGATGCTGTTTTATATATATAACCTGATATTTAGAGATAAGAATGAAGCCGAACAGGTTGGGGTTAAAGTAATTCAGAACACAGAGGTAAGGAAGACAGTGTCTATATTTTAGAACCACACATACTCTTTGAGACCAATGGAAGAAAGGTTTATTTGATCTGGAACTGAAATTTTCCATACTGCATAATCTAATTCAACCTAACTGTACAGCTCATTTGAACAATTGAAACACAGAGAGCACAGAATGAGAAAGAGGTCCTTAAATCCTGTATAGATTATTGTAATGCCTGGAAACATCCTAGAGTATATTAAGCAGATAATCAAAAAGTATTGGCAAAGTCCCTGGAGGGAGGGGAGAAAGACTATGGAACTATTAAACCTTACTATCAGAGAATCCCCTGATACTGCTGTGTCAAACTTTCGGGACATCCAAATCAGCAGGCCATGCCCTCGATCATGAGACTTACTCTTGTGAAGCTTGTGTAGGTAGCATAGAAGCTTAGACTACTATAGGCACGCCTAAGAGTTACTCCTGGAGGACCTTTTTTGTTGCTTAGATGTGGCCTCAGTCTCTCTAAGCCCAACTCTGCAGGTGAAATCACCGCCCTACCCCCTATGTGGGACATGACATCCAGGGGTGAAAGTCTCCCTGGCGACGTGGGAGAGGACTCCCAGCGATGAATTCAGACCCGGACCCATATGATCAACAATTACATCCTGACCAAATGGGGGAAAAGAAGTGTAAGTAATAAAGTATCAGTGGTAGAGAGAGTTCAAATAGATTCGAGAGGCTACTCTGGAGGATGCTCTTACGCAAGGCTCAGGTAGACCTTGCTACCTATCATAACCTGCCAACTCCCAACCAGGACCATTCCAGCCAATCCTAAAGAACACCTGGGGCAGTTTATAAGATCCACAAGGGATCCAGGCACTAGAATAACTTGCCAGAAACCTAGAACCTCCAGATGGGTCTCTGATCCAGATAAGTCCTGACATCTAGCTCAGCCTCTCCAGAACATCAGATATTTGCATCTCCCTATCCCATACAAGTGACAGACTCTCCCAATACCAAAAATTTAGAATTGCCATAGCCCAAAAATCCCCAATGAGAGGTATGGAAAGATCAAAGTTGATGGTGGGTGGGATTATACATAGAACACAGAACTTAACAAATGAATATGAATGCTGAATCATTAAATTGATATCTCTTAGTCGCCAGTATTTTAGAGCAGCTAGAAATGAAAATCTAAAATTGTGAAATTGTAATCCATGTCAAAGTCTGAAATATGTTTTACAACTAATTGTGGTGCTGTGCTTGGAAATTTATACCTTTTTTGTATATATTTTATTGTTCATGAAAAAAGGGGGAAAAAGTCGATTATGATGATAAAAAAAAGTATTTAAACCCTCTAGCCTCCTATATTGTGGAGCAACTAGAAGGAAAAATGTGAAAGGATCATATGGTAGCCCATGACAAACTCTGAGATCTATCCTGAAACCACTTTTTGTAGAGTGCTTTGAAAACTATTGTTTTTTAATTTCTTTGCTTTGTATAAATGTTATACTATACAATAAAAAAAGTTTTAAAAAAATAGGTAAATTGGATCTTTTCAAAATTAAACACTGTTGTGCATCAAAGAACTTTGTCAGGAAAGTAAAAAGGCAGCTTATGCAATGGGGAAAAATATTTGGAAATCACGTATCAGATAAGGGCTTAGTATCCAGAATATATAAAGAGATTCTTTAATGCAACAACAGAAAGACAACCCAAATAAAAAATGGGCAAAAACCATGAACAGATACTTCTCAGAAAAGGAAATACAAATGGCCAAAAGACACAACAAAAGATGCTCAACTCCACTGGCTATTAGGGAAATGTAAATCAAAACCACAATAAGAAATCATCTGACAACCACTAAAATGGCCATTATAAAAAAAAATTTTTTTTAGTAAGAGAAAATGACAAGGGCTGGAGAGGATGTGGAGAAAGACGCACACTTATCCACTGTTGGTGGGAATGTAAAATGGTACAGCCGTTCTGGAAGACAGTTTGGTGGGTCCTCAGGAAGCTAAGTATAGTACAACCGTATTGTCCAGCAATCCCATTATAAGGTATATACTAAGAGGAACTGAAGGCAAGGACACAAACAGACATTTGCATATTGATGTTTAAAGCATCACTATTTACAGTTGTCAAGAGACAGAAACATCCCAAATGTTTGTCAACAGATGAGTGGCGAAACAAGCTGTGGTATATACATATGATGGAATATTATGCAGCTGTAAGGCAGAATAAAGTCATGAAGCATGTAACAACATGGATGGACCTTGAGGACAATATGCTGAGTGAAATTAGCCAGAAACAAAAGGACAAACACTTTATGGTGTGACTAATATGAACTAACATTAATGAGTGATCCTTTAGAGTAAAAGTTAAGGTTATCAGGAGATGGTAAGCAGGAAGAGATTGGGCCTTTGTTGCTGAAGGAATACAGATTGTGCAATAGGACTGATTGTAAAAATTGATAAATGGATAGCACAATACTATCTGATTGCAGTGCAATAATATAAGTATACTGAATGAAGCTGAATGTGAGTATGATTGAGGGAGAAGGGCTGGGGTCACGTATGAAACCAGAAGGATAGACAGAGGATAAATACTGAGATGGTATAACTTAGGAATATCTAAATTGGACACTCATGGTGATCAAATGCACAAACATAAGAGCATTTTTGCATGAAGGAGAACAAAGGAATGATAACATTCAAGGTGTTGAAAATGGATGATACACAGGAAAAAGTACAATCACTGCAAGTCAAGGTATACAGTGAACAGTAACCCTATGAAATGCTTCCACCGACTTTAACAAAGGCATTATGCCCAAACTAAAGGTCAAAAGGTGGTAGTGGGTCTCGATGATGACTGAATAATGATATAGTTTTCATAATGTGACTGTGTGATTAAGAAAACCTTGTGTCTGATGCTCCTTTTATCTACCTTGTCAACAGATGAATAGAACATACGGAATAAAAATAAATAATGGGGGAACAAATGTTAAAAGAAATTTAGTTTGAAATGCTAGTGATCAATGAAAGGGAGTGGTAAGGGGTATGGTATGTATAATCTCTTTTTTTTCTGTTTTCGTTGTTTCTTTTTCTGTTGTCTTTTTATTTCTTTTTCTGAATTGATGCAAATGTTCTAAGAAATGATCATGATGATGAATATGCAACTATATTATGATATTGTGAATTACTGATTATATATGTAGAACAGAATGATCATATGTTAAGAATGTTTTTGTTCGTTTGTTGTTAAATTGTTTTAATTTAATAAATAAATAAATAAAATTAAAAAAAATAGAAAGCATATATATATTTCTGTCTGTTTAATTTCAGAAAAGATTATGACCAATGCTGTAAACAAGAATGCAAATACAAATAATAAAGTTAGGGGGCGGCTTAGCAACGTGCGCGTTTTAGTTCGTCCTCCAGAACAACTACTAGATAACCAGAAACAGTACAGAACAGCAACCGGAACCATGACAGTGACCGGACGCACAGCGCGCCCAAGTCTGGAGCAGCTAGACCGACGGCAAGTCTCCGGAACCGTGAGTTCCCCAAAGCCGCGGCACCCGGCGCCCCTCCCCCATAGTCGGCTTCTTGGAGGGAAAGGAAAGAGACTTACAGTAGCGGGGATTGAATCCAACCAAGTGCCAATTGTGGCATTAATAAACAAATTCTGATTACCAAAAACAGGCCCCCAGCTCACGCGAAACTGGGCAAGTCAGAAGTCGCTTCGCTTATTGGGCTAACTGAAAAAGAAGAAAGGGGACAAAACGGGGGTTTTCGTGGCTGTTTCTACGGAGACTTGGCAGCCTCTGGATTCAGCGGCGGGACTTCTCGGGCTGCAACTGCCCCACGCATAGGCAGAAACAGACTGCTTTCAGGGCTGTCTCCCACCTGAGCCTTCCCCAGGGGAGGGGTGAAGCCCAACTTAGGTGGAATCCCTCTCTCAAGGAACT